>PVIC010026478.1:0-24502 GCA_004025085.1 Thryonomys swinderianus | reverse complement strand
AAAAAATTGTTTTATTTAAGGTATACAGTATCATACACAGTGAAATTATTGGGTCAGCAAGCAAACTAATCTATCCACATTTGCACATTTTAGCCTTTGTGTGTGTGTGGGGAGAGGATCAAGAGTCTGCTTGCTTTAGTTGTGTAGGATATGTCTAGAGACCTAATGAATCAACTCTTTCATTATGACAGAACATTCATGTGTTTCATGTTTGCCTGAAATAATGCCATAGACAGGTGCATTCCAGGAAAGCTGGGCAGCGTGGCACAGACCTTTCCTCAACGATAAAGAACTGTGTCGAGGCAGGTGTGACAATTGCATGTCCATTACTAACTTAGTTTGGGCCTTGCTGTACCTACATTTGTCTTCATGATGGGCTTTGCACACAATTCTTTTTAAGGAGATGTGAAATGGACATAAGAAGAAATTCTGCCAGATTATTCATATCTTTGTTACGCAAAAGCTGCATTGTTGAAAGAGGTCACAGATATGATCTGTTCCAACTTCCATACTTCACATGGAATCCTGATTTCTGAGGTGGCCAGGAAACTTTAATGGGAATTTCACATTTCTCATGCTTGAGTCACATCCCTTCATCCAGAAATCTGGGATAATTTTACCACTGAGAAATCAAACCAGATAACACTACTTTCTCAGTTTTTTTTTTTTTTTTTTTTTTGGAGACAGGGTGTCACTTTGTAGTTCAGGCTAGCCCTGAGCTCACTATGTAGCCCAGGCAAGCCTCGAACTCAGCAATCCTCCTGTCTCTGCCTCCTGAGTGCTGGGATGACAGGCACGAGCCACCACACCTGGCACTGTGGTATGTGGTGCTGACTGCTGGTTGATTGTTGGTGGGTGTGAGTCACCACGCCCAGCATTGTATGTGGTTACCTGGATCGAACTCAGGACTTTGTGCTTGCAAGGCAGGTGCTGGAACCATTGAGCTAAATCTCTGGCCCCACTTTCTCAGTTTTTAAACCAACAATATAATAAAACAAAGGCAAAGGTAATAAACATTTTGTATTTTAAGGTGAATGCTCTGTTGACATCTGATGGCTCATAAAAAGTGATTTCCAATGTCACTTGACTTCTCTATGCTGAGACTTTTTAAACTGCAAATTCTACTGCATTATTTTCCATTAGCTCTGCACAGATTTGTAGTACACAGCTTTTCTCTGTTGGTCAGAGAGATCACTCTATAAAAGTAACTGATGGGACTGAAGATTTAGCTCAGTGGTTCTGGTGCCTGCCTAGCAAGTGCAAGGTCCCTGGTTCGATCCCAGTAACCACATACAACAATATTGGGTGACTCACACCCACCAGCAATCAGTACTACATACCACAGTGCCCGGGCATTGTGACTTATGCCTGTAATCCCAGCATTTGGGAGGCAGAGGCAGGAGGATTGCTGAGTTCAAGGCTTGCCTGGGCCTACATAGTGAGCTCAGGGCCAACCTGAACTACAAAGCGAGACCCTGTCTCAAAAAAAAAAAAAAAAAAAAAAGGTAATTGGCGCACTTAAGCTATGATCTGCTCTGTTAGCCACGTCCTGTGTCCCTGGACCCTCAAGAAATTCAATGGTCTCCCAGGACATTGACAAAGAAAAGCCACAAATCCTACCTCTCAGGTGGTGACTATAGTTCTTAGAGAGTACTTTGCTTTGCTAGATATCTTTGCTTGGGGTCTGATGTGCAGTTCGGCTAAACCAAGTCTCTCTTCTCAGATGGGTGTCTGCGTAGAGACTTCTTGCCTACTCTTAGGACTCCAGAATAGTACCATGGCCTATTCTGGAATGAACTCTGAGTTCAAATAGGCCCTCGTGTGTCTCCCATTCAGTCTCAAGTGAAAAATTGTCACAGTGCCAAGGGCACCAGGAAGCGGTGACTGCGCTCTCTCTAGCTCCAAACCAGCTGCTCTTGTGCTGCTTTCTTGAAGTTGCCTTCTTAAGCTGCTAGTCCCAGTCCAAAGCCTGGGCCTCTTGAGATATAACTAAGAAGCATGACTGCTCCGTGATTGCCCATCATTCTAGTATCTGCAAGAGTCCATATAAAAGCAAGAACTTGGAGTCCTGGTTTCTATGCCCGTGTCATGACTTTCAATTTCTAAAGCCTCATGTGAAAATGGAAGTAACATGCTGGAAATGTTTTGTTCTTTTCTAAGTTCTTTAAAGTTATATTGCCTTTATGTCTTTGTGATGGAAGGAAACAATCCTACTGGTTGCCAGGGAATGAGGGGGCAGAGTGGATCTGAAGATGTCAGAGGTGATATTCAGCACCAGCAGCCATAACCTTGTTTGGTCGATGTGGCCCATGGAAATACACCTTTTGTTTATGTTTCTAAATGCTCCTTTTATCTCTAGATAAAAGTGTACAGGAGAACTTGTCAAAATTAAGCTACATTTGGGCTTGGGCCACAGTTAAACTTTCTTGTAAAGGAGATCAAAGACTTTCCACTCTGATCCAAATAGCTGCAGCCCAGCAGCAGAGCTGGTAGCCGCGCGAAGCCATTGAAGGCACCCTGACTGCGATGCCTAGGCAGCACCTTCCCGGAGGCGAGGCGCACAGACAGGCAGCCTGCAGGTCTTTCCTTCCACAGACTGTTTAGCGAGAAATTCCCAGCTGCTTCCACAGCCAGTGTCCAGGAAGTGTTCTCTGCCGATAGACAGTTTTTTCTCCTCTCCCAGAACAAGTAGAACTTTTTTTTTTTTTCCATAGCGTAACAAGGCTTCTTTTAGGTCAAGACAGATGACGGAAGGCTCTTCTTTGCAACTCCCCGTCCTTCCCTTTTAAATACTGCTTTCAGGTGCTGTGCTTTGCAGAGCCTAAGACAGGCTCCTGCGGAAGCAGATCCAGAAGGAGGCAGAAGACCTTTGGGCTCTGGGCGAGAATAAGGTCAGCCAGTTATTCATGATCCAAACAGAGCCCCTGCTGAGTGAAAGTGCACTTCTAGTCACTAACCCAGATAGCTGGCTCACTGAAATTTACGGTTATCCTACCCAGGAGGTCTTGGGTGGTTTCTGGCACCAGAACCTATTACCTTATTTCTGCACAGGACTAGGTATTTTCTAATCATTTTCTTAGATTATGACAGATAATCATCTTCTGTTCCTGAAAAAAAACTGGCAATAAGAAAAAAAAAGGGCAAAATTTGTCTTTATAACTTAGAACACAGACCCCTTGTTAAATACTGTATCTCCAGAATAGATTTTGTTGCAAAGAAAACGTTTGGTACAAACTCTCTAAAGAATTCTTTCAGATGGACTTTAATGGGTGGTGGTGCCACCACCCATTATTTACAAAGAAAGCCCTGAAGGGGGAGCAGTAAGCCCTCGGGCCATTTGTAGCAAAGAAATGTACATTCAGTACCCACAGCACAAAAGCGCTGTTGTAGCTACACTCAATTATTTTTTGCATCTAGCATATTTTTATCTTTAAACTGTAGTTGTATTGCCGTGTTTCCTTTCTGTTTGTTTTACCACTTCCCTTCTAAATATTTTGCATCATCCTGGAGATTTTCCCAGGTTGTGGTCCGCTTGCTGGAGAGCTGCATTCCTCTGATTTGTGGTTGTGAGGTATTTTCTGTTGCCATGGCGGGGATGTTTACCAAGGGGAACACTCTCCAGGATGGGCAGTTCCAACCTCCTCCCCTCCTCTCCTCCACACGCTCAGACATTCTGAGGCAGCAGCCTAGATAGGGCTTTCTTTACCCATACACCACATTCCTGGAGTAGGAACTTCACTTTGCTCTGCTTTCGCGATAGGGAACTATTTGACTCTGTTTGTTTCAAACTGGGCGGTGCTCTCCTGACTGTCAGAACTAATCACTTTATCTGGGCTGGAATCTCCTAATAGTTTTCCCCCAGGTAAATCCCACTGCTCAAATTGGCAAAATAAAAATGCCACAGAGGACAAAGTGTGACCTTGTGCTACTCAAAAGCCATCCACTTGACAGAAGCTTCTGTTGACCTGAGGATTTTCTTTTTTTTTTTTTACAAGAGAAGAAAAGCTTAGTCGGAACCTGATGGGTCTTCCTCCCTCACATTCCTGCAGAGGAACCAGCCTGGGGAGAGATAAGAGGCCAGGGGAGACACCCTGATAATGCCCACCTTTTTATTTGTTAAATGTGGAAATTGACTTCATTCAATTAATAAGTGGAGGAAACGGTTTTTGTTTTCTCTTTGTAGGAAAACATGAAGTAATGGTTTTATCTTAATTTGTCAGGCATTGCCCAAGAGACTACAGCCATGCAGGCTAGTAGCCAAAAATTTGCTCTGAGGCCCAAGTATTAACACCCAGATATAAAAAGAATGCTAATTGGTTTTCCAGCAGAAAAATAATAAGGAAGGTGGTGCCAGAAATGCTGTATGCCCTGGAAACCCCAAGTTTACACAATAGAGCCTGATTGCAATCTGGGGGCTCCATTCGAGCTCAGAGTAGAGCTAAACAAAGGAAGGTGTTTCGCTGCTCTCCTTTGTAGAACGCTCCTGCGCCAGATCTCAGCCTGGTGTTGTACCAGGCTTCCCACAGTCTTCCTGCCAAATCTCCAAGTTTTTTCCTGGCTTCCATTCAGGAAAGTACAGCTCCGTCCGTAGCATGGAAAGTTAAAAAGGCCTTGCTTGGATACACCGAAATACATACAAACAGTGCGTGACGTATGGAGAAGGCTACTTCTGCACTGGCCGCTGCTGCTGGCATCCTGAGGAAGTCAAACACGAGACTTTTAAAAGATACTTTGATTAAGAGATGGAGGTGTTAGCTGGAAGAAACCATCATTAAGATGTTTGAAGAAGCAAATTCAGCCTGCTCCTTAAGTTTAACAATTACCGTCCTTGGTTTTCTCATCAGTAAAGTGTCAAGTAAATATTAAAGTACAAATCAGGTGATGACATTGGAAGGGGTCAGCTCAGGCCGGCTGGACATTTACAGAGGGCACTGGCGTGCTGCTGGCTCTGGGTCTGTGGATTCCTAGGAGTCAGGGGGAGGGAGACAGGCTGTACAGTGAGGGCTGGAGCAGCGGTGCCTGATTGCTCATCGGCAGCCTTTCAGATAGCTTCCTTTTGGGACTAAGGGCCACCACGCTCATGGGAATGTGCCTGAGGTGAAAAGATTTCATAATACTTATGACTCTGTTCTTATTTTCTATGGTTAACATCGTTGCCAAATTCATAGTATTTCAATAATGTTACTCATAATGAATTGTGGGTAATATTAAAGTACATTAACTGTCCTGAGACCGACAATGGTCGTAGGTTATGGCTGTATTATCCTAATCATGTAGTAACTAAGTTAAGAAGATTTTCAAAAAAGAACTATTCTGGTGTAAAACATAATTCTCGAAGCAACCAGTCGTTTCATTTGTGAAGCCTCTCAGATCATTCCAGAATCCTTTGGTTTCTAGACTGTCATTTTTACTGCTCTTGTCATCTCCATGAACTAGTATATGCATATGGAAGACTTAGAAGTCAGGTGAGGATTAAACTGGGACCCAGAACAGCAGAACAGAAGGAGGTTTGGTTTTGTTTTGTTTTCCTCTTTTTAATTGCAGGGAGCAGAGACCCACTCAGTGAGCTCAGAAACAGGAGAATGTCATTGTGAACCTGGGGACCAAGAAAAGAATCTTGCAATGAACTACAAACCTATCAGAATCTGGGCAGCTCTCTCTTTACTCTTTCCCAGTAATGTCTGCTTTCATGTTTTCTATTTCTCTTTGCCAATATTTTCTGCTTTATCATTTCAGCTTAACTAACCCCAACTACTAAATTAGACTTAAAGTATTATTTCTAAATTTTGAGATTATTACCCACTCCTCTTGTGAATGGGTAACAAGCTCTCTCTCTCTCCATTTATCCAGAGTGCTGCGCATGAGGGGGATGGTATGATACAAACAGCCACCTGAGCCCCACTCTCACGGCAGCACTTGGGTGGAGACGGTGCCAACAGGCGGTGGGAGTGAGGAGGCACCTGAGGGGCGACCACCTGCCCTTATGTTACTGACCCGAGGAAAGTTCCTGAGAGGAAGGAACGGGCTCTGTCTAACCTACTTCTCCCACCATGTTTAAGATCCTGCTGTTCAACTTCCATGGGGATTCCTAATCCCAGAGCCCCATTAGAATCACCTGAAAATTTTAACAGTACTGCAGTACCTAGTCCCTCGGTGGACACCGCCACCAACGATTCTGATT
The DNA here is from genome assembly GCA_004025085.1 of Thryonomys swinderianus. NCBI lineage: Eukaryota > Metazoa > Chordata > Mammalia > Rodentia > Thryonomyidae > Thryonomys > Thryonomys swinderianus. Next base: position 18,321 of record PVIC010026478.1, on the reverse strand, counting down.
TCATCAGTGGGTGCGCGGGCCAGACCGAAGGCAGAAAAGGCTTCTGGGCTTCCAGACCACAGACTCATAAGAGCAAGGTGAGGCCACTGAGAGCGTGACTGCCATGGATGTAGAACTGATCGCACTGAAACTGGAAACAGGAAGAGCACAGAAGGGCTGGAAAGTAGCTTTCAAAGTCGGCTGGCCTTTGCGGTGGCCGTTCATTTACGCAACGATTTGCTTCTATCAGTCAATCAACACATTTTCAAAGTATTGTCCTGTTCCCAGATTTTTTAAAACCAGGCACTTGGCAGACTAGGAACATTTAAGAATTAAGAGTAAATTCTGAGCTGAAGACAATCAGAGAGCCACCTAGATGGCAATTACTTTAATTCCAGAATTTGACAGATGTAAACTGTGTTAAGTTTGTCTCCAGAATGGAGGGAGCTGACTCATTGCAGAGTTATACAAAACTTCTCATTCCATGTCTTTTAAAAACTTTCTTTGTTGTTGCCAAAGTTTGCTTTGGGTGTTAGAACTAGCAGACGCCACTTGTTGTGGTGGAGTAGTTTCTGGAATTCCTCAGTGTGGCAGTGAATCCAAGTGGGTATTTCAGGCTTCCCAGTGCACAGGCTCAACGTCTGGTTTCTGAAAGGATAGCATTGCCTGGCCTGCCTCTGAGAGCCCTTGAGATGTCCCTTGACAGTCTTGGCGTATTTAGCCATCCTTATCTTGTGAACACACTAAACACTAATCTAGTTTTTGTGTAGACTATGAATCATGAGGTGTTATATCTATGGTACTATGCCAGTTTCCTTTGCTGAGAAAAAGCTATTTTGACAAGTTACCTACAGTAACAGAAGATCTGATAGCACTGACCCTTTTAGCAAAGGATCTTAAGAACAAAGTGAAAGACATCTTTACCAATTTTTTTTTTTTTGGAGACAGGGTCTTGCCTTGTAGTTCAGGCTGGCCCTGTGCTCACTATGTAGCCCAGGCAAGCCTCAAACTCAGCAATCTCCCTGCCTCTGCCTCCCAAGTGCTGGGATGACAGGCATGAGCCACTACGCCTGGCTCTTTACCAATTTTTGATACAGAATGATCAGGCTCAATTTCCTTCTTCAGTGGCACTGATTTGTTTTAGTACTAACACCTTGTTATCTTATCCTGGATTCCAGATATGAGGATCTCTTTGGGGGTTTTCCACTACATGTCAAATCAACACCTGAGATCAAAATGTGAGTTGTGTTGCTAGTTCTTAAGATTCCTCTGGGGATCACACAGATGGCTAATCCTTTCTCTAGTGAGATATCAGCATTGCCTGAGAAGAGAAGCAGAGATATCATGGCTGCAGGCTGAACTAGTATTGGCAGAGTGGCTAGTACTCTGGAGTATGTCATTCCTGACCCTGGCCACAATCTTGGAGGAAAAATATAACTGTTTGATGTGCCTAGCACTTATGAAGGAATCCATATTCTACTCACTTGTCTCATTCAACAAGGATGATTCTAGAACCTTTGCATATTTCAGACAGGATCCCAAATCAATGCCTCTAAAAGGAATGGTAATGTCTTCTAGGATTCTATTCTGGTGAATGTCACTGCAGCCATCAAGCTCATAGCTGGCAACCTTGTAGCAGTGTAAATAGGTTTTAGTTCTGTCTGGAAAGTCTAAATCCGAAAAATATGGCCGTCAGTGCCGAGAACTACTTTTCTCATCCCACAAGATGTTCGGGTATGCTCATAAAGCAGGAACAAAGTAGCCAAATGAAAGACCCATTGTGAGCTTCACAAACATTCAGAAGAATAACGTACATTTTCTTTTAAAGACTTTTGATTTTGTTGCCTTAAGCCATGAAATACTTTCATCCTATGAATCACGGGGAGAAAATTTCTTGACAAGTTTTCAAAATTCTCTCATAAGAGCAGCTGTAAATGTACAGTCTACTTGGGAATAAGATAGAAAATATTCTCAGTTGGTTTCTAGGAAGTCTTGTGATTATCCAGCTCAACCTTGAAGAAACTCTGGTTTGAAACTCACTTTTGAGTTTAAAACTTCATTGTGAGTTGTCTGCTTTACGATGGACCTCTGATGGAGACAGAAACATTAACGATGACCCTGACCCTCAGGACACTTTCTTCTTATAGAGAAAAACAAGTATATTAAAATCATGCTATCTGGTAAGAATTATTTCCACAACATTTTGGGGAAAAAAATGGACACACCCTATTCTGTATAGAGTGGGTAGTCTGGGTGGGATGGTGCCTTGTTAAGGAAAGTACCTGGAGATGACCCGGACTCTTCCGAGCAGGCGGGAAGAGCCTGCTTAAAGCTTTGGAATGGAGAAGAGAGGAAGAAAAGCCATGGGCATACACCCAGAGCAGTGCAGTTGGGCAGGCAGTGGCATATCATTCTGTGTTCCTGGAATACGTGTGGAATAGAGGATGGAGAACAAGAAGTCAGAGAGGTAAGGTGGCAGCCTAAGTCAGAAACCGTGTTATAGTTCTCTTAAAGATGTTAGAGGTTTTCCTTAATAAGAATGGAGATATTACGGAATTTTAATGATCATGTTTTCCTGGGACCCAGGGTGCTCTAGTCACGGGTAGAGTATGGACAGAATGGAAAGTCTGGATAAGGAGATGTATTAGAAAGCTGTTGACCAATGGAACACAACAGAAGACACAGAAACAGCTCCAAGCACACGTTGCTCTGCAATTTTTGACAAAGAGGCCAGATCTCTTCACCAGAGAAAAGATAGCCTTTTTAGCAAATGGTGCTGGGAAAACTGGCTATTCACATGCTGAAATTTGCATTTAGACCTATATATTTCACCATGTGCTAACAAAATCAAAATGGATCATCTACTGGAAGACAAAATAAGCAAAATTCTCAAAGACATAAGTGTAAGCAAATATTTTCTGGATAAAACCTCCGTTGGACAAGAAATAGTACCAAGAATAAATAACTGAGATATCATTAAATTAAAAAGCTTTTTCACAGCAGAGTCATCCACCAATAAAATGAAGACAAAATCTACAAAATGGAGAAAAATTGCCAGCTACTCCTCAGAAAAAGGACTAATGCATAGAAGACACAAAGAGCTTAAAAAAAAAAAAACACCTCCACAGTTAAAGACTCAATCAAAAGTTAGCATGTGAAATGAAGACATTTCTCAGATGAAGAAATATAAACACTGGTAAATAAATACACGAAGAGATGTTCAGCATTACTGGCCATTTAAGAAGTACAAATAAGGACATGTAAATTAGCACACATCTCAACCCAAACTGAATGACTTACCCTCAAGAGCCCAACAAATAACAGATACTGGCAAGGCTGCGGGAAAAAGGAACCCTTCACTGTTGGTGGAAATGTAACTCAAAACAACCACTATGCAAATCAGTATGGACATTTCTCAAAAACTTAGACATAGAAATTCTGTTTGACCTGAGTATCCCCATTTTGGGTATTTTCCCCAAAGAGTTGAAAAACATCATACCACAGTAATGTTTGTGTTAATACCACCACAGTTAATAATGACTACATCCTAGAACCAACCTCTATACCCATCAACAGATGGTAAAAGAAAATATTGAGTAATACTTTTAGTAGTATGGATCTCCATATAATTTCTGATTCTTTGATATTACACTTTCTAGTATCTTCCTTGCTAAAAATTTTGTTTAAAATGGTGTCTGTTTATAGATTGCAAAGCTCTGTATTTTAAAAATTGCCCATATAGTCAGAGATTTAGCTCAGTGGTTCTGGCACCTGCCTAGCAAGCACAAGGTTCCTGGTTCGATTCCCAGTAACCACATACAACAATACTCATGCCCACCACCAATCAGTACCACATACCACAATGCCAGGCATGGTGGTTCACACCTATAATCCCAGAACTCGGGAGGCAGAGGCAGGAGGATTGCTGAATTTGGGTTTGCCTGGTGAAAAGGAAAGCACAAACGTCACTGTCAATGAAATCTTCCACCTATTCTGAACACATTTAAGTCCACTAGGGAGCCAAATGGAGGAAATCAAAGAACACTTCCAACATGATGATGAAACTCATACACACCCCCAGGCACACATGCCACATACCTTCTGCCCTGGCCCACATGTTTGAAATTATGCCTCAGTTAACTTTTATTTTTTAATCATTAAAAATCCTCTCTAAACAAGTACTGCAGATACCACAATTTATCCATCTATCTATCTATCTATCTATCTATCTATCTATCTATCTATCTATCTATCTATCATCTATTTATTGAGACAGAGTCTCTCTTTGTAGTTCAGGCTGGCCCTGAGCTCACTATGTAGCCCAGGCAAGCCTCGAACTCAGCAATCCTCCTGCCTCTGCCTCCCAAGTGCTGGGATTACAGGCGTAAGCCACCACGCCCGGCACTGTGGTATGTGGTACTGATTGCTGGTGGGCGTGAGTCACCACGCCCAGCATTGATTGTGGTTACCGGGATCAAACTCAGGACCTTGCGCTTGTGAGGCAGGCACCGGAACCACTGAGCTCAATCTCCATCCCCACAATTTATATTTTTAGCCATCTGCCTGCCTTGTACAAGGTTATGATTTTGATCTCCTGTACTGCAAAAAAAGAAAAGATATACATCTGGATAGTAACTGACCTTGCTAAAATAATGGCATTATGAATGCCTATTTTCTAGCATCAGTGAATTTTCTTGGAGAAATTTTAAGATTATAGATACACAATAATAGAATGTAAGTACAACCCATGTTGAGATAACACGCGGGGACTAAAGTTGAAATGAGAAATAGAAGTTATTGCACAAGTAACACCATGATGGCTGGGAGAGCTACAGGGGGTTAGGTGCCTAGGGGTGCTGTGGACGCGTACACAAACAGAACTCGAGGGAAGGGAGCAGAGTGGGGAGCAGCGCGAGTATCCTGAACGCAAGTCCAAAGATACCACCCCACTTACTGAATCCGAAAACAGGGGCGTCACGGTACCAGAGCGGAAATCAGAGGAAAACATTAGTACCAGGAACAGAAAACAGAAGAGGGGTGCGCGGAGGGGGTAGGCCGAGGTGTCCTTTTTTGGTATCATTCTCCTTATTAAATCCATGCATTTAATTTTTATAACAGATTCATAGTGAGTCTTTGTATTTATTTTTTCAGTCCTTCAGGTTGTGCGTTACTCAGCTTGGAGCCTCTCCGGAGGCTAGTGCGCAAGTCAAGCACACAGGGAACTCCACAGACCACCTCAGGACCACTGCCGCCCCACGTTTGCCTTGATTTGAAAAAAGTGGGCACAGAGTGTGGTATTTTGTGGAGTGGACCGGACCTCCCGAGACACGGAGCTCTCTTCCGCCTTTGACTTTCGGTGCAGTTACTTATCTCAGAATTAAATAACAACATCGAGACCTTTATCCCATTTTAATTCCTTAAGTATAAAATCTCATTTTATTTAAGCCTTCTAAGAGTGTGGTGATCCTTCAGGCAGGAGTTACTCTCTCTGCTTTATAAATGTAAGATAAATTTATCTTGGTCCACCGAGAAGCAGTAAGAGCCGGTCCTGGACATTCCTTCTTCAACCCTGAGTGGGGTTTTTTTTTTTTTAAGGGGTAGGAGAATTAAATAATATTAAGACACACGGATACCCTTTGAAAAATGTTAAAAACACATTACCAGGGAGGAAAAAGGAGCCACCACAAACAGGAAATCCTTGTGAATGTCTCACTGTGGCCTTCCTCATCCTGACCTCTTGTTAAAATTGAACAATATAGTTGTTAAAAGCACGTACCACAGAAAATGCCTTTGAAAGGCATTGCAAACGTAAAAAGAGAGAGGAAGAAAACCACGAAGTGTTCCTTCAACATGTAGAATTATATTTAATTGCCGTGTTTGCCTGTGTTCTACGCAGCATCTTATGTTCTGAGTCCTGTATTTTGGGAGCTTGTGTATGGCCTGTATCTGCTGACTCAGAAGTTGTGGAGATATTTTTTAAGTGTACAATTAATCTATCCACTCCACCCTGACACTTAGTATGTTTTCTATCTGTGCTCAGTCTGGGTGGGGGAAATGGGGGGAGTAGAAGAATAATAACTTATCTTTTAATATCATTCAAATTTGTTTCCTAATGTACGGATGACGGGATTGGAAAATCTCTGATCAATGGTTCTTTTTTATTGTATTGTCTGATTTCTTCAAAATTAAAATTTTATTAAAGGGCCACAAGTCTAAGTTATTTCAAAGCCCATTTTTATGAAGCTCTATCCTCACAAAACAGAACTTGTTACTGACCTTGATCATAAATTCTTTTAGCAATTCTAGTGGCAAGATATCTGCTTTTTCTTGTTTACCTGATAGCAGTTTGAATGTCTAATGACATTTTTTTCAAATTCTAGCTCTTCCGACACGGACTCAGTCTCTGTCCACTAGAACAAGGTGGCCTGCCAAGCTGGAATGGACAACAAGTGGTGAGTCACAGAATTTGTTTTCCAATTATTTCTAAACAAGTTAAGCGCAATGACCATTGATAAGAGCCATATTAGCAGCTGTTATCAGTTGATCCTGAGGCAGTCCCTCTTCCTTCCTCCTTTCCCCACCCTCCAACTCACAGCCACAAACCTTCACCCAAGAGAAACAATCTGCAAAAATGTTAAAGACATATTTTCTATTTGGAATGATGTTTAATCTTGGAATGACTTGAGATTCAGGATGCTTAGTCAAATTATTGTTGTCTTCTTTTCTTGACAATCGCCCTTGCAAACAATGTAAAAATGTTTCTTTCATGTCTATAATTCAGATATAATTTAACTTAAAGCTCTCAGGTTTTGTTTTAATCTCAAAAAAGTAGGGGAGGATAAGGAGTAAATTTGTGTCACTAGCATTTAGTTGGCATAATAAAATATGTATAATAAAATGATACAACATTAATTGCATTTATAAAATGCAATGAAATTATTGGGCAGAATGCCTTTGAAGAAAGTGGACCATCAGTGACTGCTGTAATAGGGTAGAAAGATCCTATTATTTTTAAAACTCATTATGGGTTTAATAATATTATTTTGAACATTCTGAATATGTTTATTAAAGTTTAGAAAAACTGGGCCTAATAACTCACTTTTGTAATCCCAGAACTCAGGAGGCTGAGGCAGGAGGAGTGCCATGAACTAAAGGCTATCTTGGGCTACACATTAAGTTCAAGACCAGCCTGAGCTGCACAGTGAGACACTGTCTCAAAAAATAAATAAATAAATACATAAAATTAAGAAGAATATAAATTTAAGGAAATTATCTAACAGTCCTTTGGGTTGTTCTCTGATTTAGAATATTTTGGCAAATTTGAAGTATGTATTTGAGTCCTACCTTATTCATATTGTTCCACTTAATTTCCACTCCAGTATTCTCCAAAAACTTTTTTGTAGAGACAAAAATTCCATTGTATATGCCTACAACTAAGATAAAATTCCATTGATATATGCCTATAACCATAGTTTTATCTGTGTCAGACAAGCATTGTCTTACCAATCCTTAAAATCGTGAGTGTGAATTAAACAAAATATCTCATTATGATCAAAGGTCCTGTCATTTTATATCATTCCTGTCTGATTTAAGAGAATAAGCATATAAACTTGCACTGATGTTGAGGTAATCTGTATGTTTACTAACTAATAAAATCCATAAAACTTATCCTTAAAGAATTATGCTGAGATTGACACGAATCTTCTTTCGTGAGATTTTATCTTTAATTAGTGTAGCTAAAACTGTGGCAGATACTGAAGCCAATAGTTTGTCAGGTTAATGATGGATTTCCAATTTTTAACAGTCAATTGAATAGACATTTTCATTCATTTTTTTCAAATTTAAGGAGTTAATGATATAGTTACTAATGTTCTTAGTACTTCTCATGATAAATATTACTTAATTGATGCTATTAAGTAGAAGTTTACACACAGTGGATCAAGATCTTTCACACTAAGATATATATATCTTTCATCCAGAAAGAGTGGATTTTCAGGAATGATGAGAGGCCCAAAACTTTACTCTAACTACGAGTTAACAAGTTAGCAGAGCACAATTTCCCAGAGGCTGGAATAAAGCAAAGGCTGGTAGTTCAGAGAAAAAGAACAGTATCATAGCACAAGTAGGGTAAGATTCATGTTTACACTGATTCTCATAGGCATGACAGTCCCAGGGATATATGGAGAGGCCTCTCTGAATAATGCCAAGCCAGTGATTTTCTCTCACAAATGAGAAACCCTGAGCCTGGAAATAGGAATCTTTTAACCAAAAATAAACAAACTTTCCTGATGGAGAGAGGCATTTTATTTAATATAATGGACAATGAACGAAGATGTTCTCTGACCTAAAGGGAGGCCTATCTTTATCTTTCAAGGTAGTTGACTGTTCTAACATCCTTGAAGTGATAAAGCCATTCAGTGCCTCTGCTCTATCTGCAGAAAATTTTAAAAGCCACGGAGAATTGTCTGCCATGATGACAGCAGCATGTGGTCTAATGTCAGGATAACGGCTGGTGTGTCAGCTATCTATCTTTTCTTCAATCTTTTAGGAGATTATTTTTTTAAAGCATTTTCTCTCTCTCTTTTTTTAGTTTATTTTTATCTTTATTGGTACATTGTATGTACACATCATGACCACACTCAATATTGGGAATTTGTACCAGTTTATGACATGGCTTAATTCTCATCTTTTCCCATTCCCCTACCCACCCCACAACCCCCCATCTTTTTAATGCACTCCACATTAATGCTCCACCCTTTCTTGAAAAAAATTACTGAGTTCAATATAATATCAGTGTCGCCCAAATCATTGGCCTTAGCAACCACAGTGACTTTGCCCATTACAAATTTTTCTTCTTGCCCTTTTCTACTTTGTGTGTGAGTGTGTGTGTGTGTGTGTGTGTGTGTGTGTGTTCCAGAATATACTGGACAAGGAACTTTGGAAATATTTTGATATTCTTGCTTCTCCCAGCATGTGGTTTGAGATAGCTTAGGACATGAGGTACATTAGCACTCGTATTTCTTTTATTTTCTCTTTAATATTTGACTCAACTCTTCATTTTCTCCTATACTAAGAGAGGGAGGAGGCTTCTGTGACAGTGTTTCTGTAGGTTGCATGAGGCTGGCCGCAGTTCTCAGATGAGTGAACAGGGCATAGAATGGGAAAATAGACTAGCAGTATCTGTGCCCGGCTAAGGCTATGGAATAGCATTTTACTAATCCTCTAATGATTGATATTCTTTCATCTTCATTTTCCCCTATTATAAGTAAACTGTGCCTTTTAAAACCTTGAAATGCAATCACATTTTCCCTCTTAAAATTAATTCCTAGAGGCAGAATTCCTGGTGCAAAAGAATGATTACACTGTAGAACTTTTGATATATATTAAATTTGTCTTCTGGAAAAATTCTGCCAATTTATGCCATTTCTACCCACATGAGAACACTAATTTTCTCTGCCACTGGAGTCTATTACTCAGCTATATTAGAATAGTTTATTGCTTCAATTTACATGTGCTTAATTCTAAGTAAGCCTGAGTCATTTCAACACCATATTAGCTACTGCAGTTCTTCCATAATTTTTTGGCCTTCTTGCATTTATCTTTGTCATCGATTTTAGATTCTTCAGTTATAAAATATAACAATTCTTTACCGTAAGTGTGATAAACATTTGTTCAAGTTATAGTTTATCTTTCAAGTCTAGTTATGAAGTAATTTTCAAAATTCATGATTGGGCCAGGGATTTAGCTCAGTGGCTCTGGTGTGTGCCTTGCAAGTGCAAGGTTCTAAATTCAATCTCCAGTAACCACATACAACAATCCTGGATGTGGTGATTCACACCCACCAGCAATCAGTACCACACACCACAATGCCAGACATGGGTGCTCACACCTGTAATCTCAGCACTCAGGGGGCAGAGGCAGGATGATTGCTGTGAGTTCAAGGCTACCCTGAGCTACATAGTGAGTTCAAGGCCCACCTGAACTACAAAGTGAAACCCTGTCTCAACAAACAAACAAACACACAAACAAACAAAAAACAAAAACACACCTCATGATTATATAATATAACTATAAGGGCAAGGGGACAATTCTTTTTTATTAAGTTCAGATTTATTTTTTCTATGTGGAATATGGTAAATCACTATTCTCTGCCTTCTCTCTTCAGGAAATGGAATGCCTGCTGTCCAAAGCCATCAGAAGTAAAATACAGGCAGAGCAAAGTTATAATTTTATGCACCAGTGTTATTAATTTATCAATAAATTTGGTCACATAAACCCTAGGTATAGTTGGTCTATGCTCATTTTATTTTGCTGATCAGGGATAAAAGAAGAAGAAAACAAAGGCTGATATTGCAGCACCAATTGTTAGCATGTTTTCTGTGGACCTCTACTTCTAATCCTCCTTTGGTTTTCCAAATGATATATATTGTAGCACCAATTGTTAGCATGTTTTCTGTGGACCTTTACCTCTAATCCTCCTTTGGTTTTCCAAATGATATGCAAAGGTCAGTTTTGTTGAGAGCTGACCAGAATTAATTTCCTTGTTTTAGATGGAAATTGGCTCAGAAGCTGATGTGTAGTGGGAGGTATTCTTTTTCCAAGAGAGTAGTGACTGAAAGTCTGCCAATTCATGCTCTCCAAAACTTCAGAAAAGCAAATTAAACTATTTTATCTTTCCTTCTAAGAGATAAACATCTATCTCCAAGCTTTCTAGCCCTATCTGAGGAATGCTGTTGTACATATCTTTTGAGCTTTATTTTCATCACCACCTGACCAGTATTATTTCATTTTTTGTTTCCCTGGGTGGGTTTAATCCTAATATGCCAACCTCCTTGGATTAAGAGACGCCTAGTAGATTAATAGGGCATGCTTTGGAATGTATGTGGGGTGTCACGCAGATGTGTCCTTGGGTACCACAGATGGCCCTTCACACATTCTTTGTCACTGTGATCCTCCTCTGCATGCTGGCTACCACGAACTGAGTGTCTTTGCTATGCTATGTGTTTCTGCCGTGATGTTTCTACCTTAAAGCCAGCTAATCACTGCCCACTAGACAGTGAGCCCAAATAAAACTCTCATCCTTTAAACTCTGGATGTTATGTATTGTGTCCCAGTTGTGGGAAAGTTGACTAATACAGAAAAGTGGTACTGGAGAAGTAGGGTCATTCCTGTGCCTACACGTGATCATGTGGTTTAGACGTCTTTGGAGTTGTTAAGGGAAGAGTTTGGAAATGTTTGGAGATACAGGTTAGAGAAGCCCTATAATGCTAATGGAGATCCTAGTCAGAGTTCAGAAGTCTAAGATGTTGATAAGAACGTGGCTCATAGGGTTTCAGTAGGGAAGAAGGACTCCATTGGCTTTGGGGCTAGAGACCTAGTATTACACTCTGGAAGAAAATTTGTCTACAGATTTTCAAGATACTGCAGTAAAGGGCAATGTAATTTGAGGAAATTTCAGGACAGTTCAGTATTTAGGCCACAGTGCTGGCTGCAAGTGTAACTGCTGCAGAGATTAGCACCATTATAAAGCAACCAGTATTTATACAGGGATAAGAATATTTGTTCAAGAATAAAAAGAAAGATATCTTGAGGGGATCTCAGGCACCAGAAGGGCCTCATCCATGGCAGCCTCAAATTGCAAATGTGTCAACTTTTCATGAAAACACAGTTTCTGTGACCTTTTCTCAAGAAAGATCTAGTAAAATGGTTCCTCAGGATTCATTTCATCGTGCTCAGTCATCCAGGAACTCAGAAACTGTTATAGCCATTATCCAAGGGCCCCTAGCTTCTGTGTCTATTGGCAGAAGACCTTGGTGTGTCCTAGTGATGCTGGTTTTACTGACATGCAGAATTTAAGAGCTGTGGAGTCAAGGACGCTCCCAGCCAGATTTTACAGAAAGGCCTGAGAGGCCGGGCAAGGAGTCCCTAAGCGGGCAGTGCCTGAAGCTGTGTGCATAAAGACAAAGACGCAGTGGAAGCCCTAGGAAGCTGGAGAAGTCAAGAGTGTAGAACATCAGATGAGGAGAGCTGCAGGCCAAGAGTGGAGCGTGCCCAAGGGAGAGGCAGCCAGCAAGGCCGTAGGGGTGAGGCCACAAATACTCTTTGTAATTTATATTTTACCACAGTGTTCCCTGGATGGTAGACATAAGACGGCAGGATTTAATATTTACCCTACTTGCTTTCAGTCTTTCTTAGTTCCAGTTCTTTTCTAAACCATTAGTTCTCCCTTTTGAAGTGGAAATACTTAACCTGTGCCATTATACGCTGGGGATTATTTTTCTTATTTTTACGACGTTTTATAGCTAAGACCTTACGTTCAGTCTCAGAGACTTGGGCTAAGAATTTTGAAAAATTCTGGAAATCTTGAGTGTGAGGAAGAAATTATTGCTTTGCTGATTGTGAGCAGGAAAGTTTTTATGTTAGAGGGAAGTATGAACTTACTGCTTCCTTTATCTATAGATTAGATATGGTTTAAGAAGACGTGTGTGTGTGTGTGTGTGTGTGTGTGTGTGTGAACTTGACAAGGGGCAGGGTTTGGCCATTAATCCCCAAAAGTCAAGATTGGATTGTGAAACGCTTGGTAGATTAGTCAAGTGTGCTTCAGGGCATGTGTTGGTGGGTCACGGAGGGATGGCCTCGGGTAACATCTACGGTCCTTTGCTCCTCTCTTTCACTGTTTCTGCGGTCTGTTTCCCATCTGCTGTGAAACTGAGTGGGTTTTTTCTGCTACATCCTCCTGCCATGATATTTCCACCTTGGAGCTAATTGGCCATAAATGAATCCCCCTGAACTGTGAGTCAAAGTCAAATTTTCCTCCTTTAAATTGTGGTGCTGGGTATTACGTCCCAACCATGAGAATGTTGATGAGTACATCATGTTGAATATTTACGTCTCTTAATTTTGTAGATTTTTATAGAATTATTTGAATAAAGAAATATTAAAGATATAGTAGTGTCAAATTGCTACCAGAAACTTACTAAGAAGAGTACATTCTGCATGTACACTGTCCAGTTTATAATTGTAGATTTCTTGTTTACAAGATGTCTATAGTTTGTTTACAAGACATCTTGTTTAGAAGATGACTATAGATGTCTCCTCTATATCCATACATGACAGATCCCAAATGTGGCAAACACCCATAAGCTAATTTCCAATGACCATCTACTTTTTTTTAGCCTTTTTTCTTGAATGCTGGCAAAGTCCATGACTTGCCTTTAAACAATAAAATATGGCAAACGAATTTCAGTTATTTGATTACATTATATGGCAATGGGGTAGAAGGTCATGGCTTAGCACACTGACCTAAGGATTCTTCTAATGACTTTGAAAATGCAAACAGCCATGCTATATGTGAACTGCTTATAATGAAGATTAAGTGTCAGGTGTCCAAGTCCTGACAGTTACTTCTAGTCTACAACCAGTAGAAATTCCAGATCTTCGGTTATGTAGCCACAAAGAAATAAATTCTTTCAAGAACCTGAAAATGTTTGGAAAAGTCAATTTTTCCCAGTCAAGTCTCCAGAGGCAAAAGGGAGTTTGGCTGAAACTGTGCTTATAGCCCTGTGGGGTCCAGTTAAATAATTCCCTAATGACTCACTCACAGCAATGGTAAGTAAGGTAGGAAATGAATCAAGTTAAATGACTGTTTAGGGTAGTTTGTTGCTTAGCATATAAAACTAACACATAAGCAATTAATGCCAAACTCATGACCATCTTTTCTAAGCCTCTCATAGTTTTTCTTTCTTTCTTTCTTCCTTCCTTTCTTTCTTCCTTCCTTTCTTTCTTTCTTTCTTTCTTTCTTTCTTTCTTTCTTTCTTTCTTTCTTTCTTTCTTTCTTTCTTTCTTTCTTTCTTTCTTTCTTTCTTTCTTTCTTTCTTTCTTTCTTTCTTTCTTTCTTTCTTTTGAGGCAGGTTTCACTTTGTAGTTCAAGCTGGCCCTGAGCTCATTATGTAGCCCAGGCAAGCCTTGAACTCAGCAATCCTCCTGCCTCTTCCTCCTGAGTTCTGGGATTACAGGCTTGAGCCACCCTGCCTGGCCTTGTAGCATGTGGTACTGATTGCTGGTGGGCATGAGTCACCACACCCAGTATTGTTGTATGTGGTTACCAGGGATTGAACCAGGGTCCTTGCATTTGCCAGGCAGGCCCTGGAACCACCGAGTTAAATCTCTGGCTCATCTCTCATATTTTTTTTTTCATCAGTACAAATATTTTTTCTGATGAGATTTATTGCTGATTCTTGAATATAGTTACTGAATGCTGCCAATTTTATATCTAAACCATCTCTTGTATGACTCCACTTTTCCACGTCAGCACTCATTGGGGGGTTTTTCTCTTATCACTTTCTGCCTAGACAATTGCACATCTTTTCCTTCCTCCAGGCCTCCCTGTGTCTTAGTCTTGGGCAGCAATGACACATTTCTCTACTAAGGCTGTGCTGCCCAAATACTCCTCTACAGATACCTGTCCCATGGAGCCTGGCACACAGGGGAAGAAAGGTGACCATCTGGTTCACACTCATGTACCTGCTAAGTAGTATGTACACAGCTCAGAAAATGATGACCACACAAATCAGAACATTGACACTGGGAGTATTGAAATCTTGATCCTTTTTGCTTCTGGTTACAAAAGCACAGTATACTATTTTTGTCCTAGAAGAATTTTCAGAGGCTGTTAGAGTTCTAAAGCAGAATTGGTGTAAGAATGCTGCTTCCCCTTAAGTTCAAAATCATCCTAGCAGGTTCTGGGTGGATGAGACGCCAGCGTGTACAGAAGGAAAGGAGCATAGATCAGAAACCAGGTGGGTTTGCTCACACAAGACTCTGGTGTATGCATCCCTCTGAAGTGTAATTGAATTCAGAAGAAATTTAGGGATAGTGAGGCCAAATGTCCTTGATTTAAAAAACCGTTAAACCATTGTAGTTAGTCCTACTCTTTTAACCTTGTAAATCTCAAAAGGAATCTAATCTCATGTTTCTAGTGAATTTTTACTTGAATTATCCAAAGTTTTATAAGAACCACTTGAAATCCAAAAATCTCAGAGAAGATCTTTTCTTGGAAGGAGGAGTAGTATGTTAGAAAAGGGAATTGGTAAGACAGGTGAGGAAGAAAGAGGGCCAGGGATGTAGCTCAGTGGCTTCATGCCTGCCTTGCAGGTACAAGGTCCTGAGTTCAATTTCCGATGTGTGTGTGTGGGAGGAATGTGAAGAGGAAATTCTGAGTTACAATCAGGATCATAAAGAAGTTCTCTAAAATGATGAAATTCACAAAATAATTAAGTAGTGAAACGAAATCTACTTTGTTCAAATGGATTTTGAGTGGAGCACAGTATCACTGCTTCGTTTTGAAACTTTGCCTGTTGTAAATATTCGCATGTTCCATAAATATAGCATTTGTATAATGACAGATTTTAAATCTCCTCTGTTTTGTTTCCAGATCAGGAGAGAGACTATTGTAAAATGTTGGGTCATGGATCATTACATAGCAGTGGGACTTTTCTCCATTCAGTGAGCCCAGAGAACTCGACACAGGAGCAGCAAGGGGATATGAGGCCGAGGGTCTAGCAGTGTGATCACTCTGGTGTATGTTTAATTCCAACCTGAGTGCAGCAATTAGAGCTGCTGAGTCGATCTGAAAACTGATGACTGTATAAAAACAGAAGTGTTGCCAAGCGTGGTGGCTCTCGCCTGGCATCCCAGCACTCGGGAGGCAGAGGCAGGACGATTGCTGAGTTCGAGGCTTGCCTGGGCTACAACGTGAGCTCAGGGCCAGCATGAACTACAAAGCGAGACTCTGTCTCAAAAAAAAAAAAAAAAAAAAAAAAAACCCAGAAGAGTCACATTGCTGCATTTTAAGAAGCAACGCTAGTGCATTACTCTCTCCGGAAGTCCACAGACTGCCGCCCTCCCATTCCATTTTCTCCCTTCGAGTTGCAGCCTCTGGGCTCCCTGCTGAGGACCCCGTGGCCCAGCCTGCCAGAGCCCTCCCCTCGCCCTGCTTCTGCCTGTCACAGAGCTGCTCCTCTGCGGGGCCTGAGCACAGGGATGAGCGTGTTGAGTACGACGACTTCAAATTACGAAACGGAACTGTCGGATGAGACACGCTTGCTCTAAATTTTCTGGAATTGAAATCTAGGACACAGTGCATGTAGAATGCGAGCGTCGCGTCTCAGTTCACCGCCCTGTCCCCTGAGTTTGCCACCTGGATCGAGCACCTCCGAATTAGGATCGAACGGTCTCCCCACAGTCATAGCTGAATTAATTCATAAAGAAAATCACGCTCAGCGCAGCCTAGGCTGTGCCAGGATTTCAGAAAACATACTTGATTCCTTCAGGGAGCGTGTTTATTTTTGGGTTTCTGAGCAGATGCATTTCTGCAGTTGAAAAGCAATGTGCCAATAAGCTGGATTTTGAAATCTAGCCATTTTAATAAGAAAATCCAAAGTAGTGGTGTAAGTTCTTGACCATCTGTCAGTCCTTTTATACAGAACATTATTGAAAGTAAAGAATATAATGAATTCCCAGGAACCATCTAGTTTTAAAGTTCTGATAAGTACCTCATGTTCAATAATGATTTAATGCCATTTGATATAGTTTACTTTGACACTAGTTTACATAATATGCATAAATGCTTGTTATTTGAACTGCACAACCAGTCTCCTCATGGCTACTCTTCTAACTTGATTAATGTCTTTTCTACTTGATCCCTGATGTTGAAAATATACTTGAAGGGCTAGGCATGGTGGCTCACGCCTGTAATCCCAGCACTCAGGAGGCAGAGGCAGGAGGATTGCTGAGTTCCAGGCTTGCCTGGGCTACACAGTGAGTTCAGGGCCAGCCTGAACCACAAAACAGACCTTGTCTCAAAATAAAAAAAATTCTCTTTAGGGAGAGAATACATAGTAGTTTTAATCTTTACTAACATGAATCTAACTAATGTCAGAGGTTATGCAGGGAGCAATTGTGGTAACAGATATTGGAGCATTGCCTCAAAGGGAAAGAAGAGGCAGCCAAAAACAGCCATAAACCCTCTGTTTAAGAGTTAGCTTGTCTAGGTGCACTGCCCACGAGGGGAAAGCTGTCACATCGACTCTGCAGCTTCAGATGCGAGCTCTAAGTACCTCAAAGGCAGCACAGCTCCCATGAGTAATTTGGAGAAGAAACCTTATTCCTCTCTGCATCTCATTATTTGAAACATGACAATAGGTGTTTAAGTTTAGTACTTAATATATGCTCAATTAAATGTAAAAAATGTATAAAAGGTAACAGCCGATTTTAAATGACACTGAAGGAAAGGAAGAGTTAATCTTAGAAATAACTTGCCATCCTAATTAAGATAAATGTAATTCTTAACAAATTTATTTGTACATTTGTATTTGTTTTGTTTTGTTTTGAGACAGGGTCTCACTTTGTAGTTCAGGCTGGCCCTCAGCTCACTATGCAGCCCAGGCAAGCCTCGAACACAGCAATCCTCCTGTCTCTGCCTCCCGAGTGCTGGGATGACAAGCATGAGCCACCACGCCTGGCACATTTGTATTTCTTGATGCAAGGTAGACTAGGTTTTAAAGCCAAATGAATAGTAGTGAATGCTAATTTCTTATCTGCCATGACAATATCAGAGGCATAGAGGCAAACTGGTTTATGTTCTTTTCAACAGACCATGTATGACCCTATTAGGAGATGTTTTAAGGCGTTTCTTAGCATTTTGAAGAAAATATTTGTACTCCCTACTGAAAATAGCTTGATATAAAGTCCCAAAGGAATCCTGTCTGCCTCATAAAGTTCTTTTAGAATGTTCTGTTTTTGGCTTTTCCCTTCCAACAGCAGAGTGGATGGAGAGTCTATCTCCAAATTCAAAATAGAAGAAACACAAATAGATAATAGAAGTGATACTTCCTAAATAGGGAACTTTTACCTAATTCTTTCAATAGAAGGCATTTTGCCATACTTAAACACTCAGTTTAAAAATCCATAAGTCTAGCAGTAAATTGTAGGTTAATCACTTATCCTGTGACTTCTGTGCCGTCAGTGCGGCTGTCTCGCTGCTGCTATTCCTGAGCTAGTCCAGAGGTTGTCGGTCCCACGTTGAGCGACCTCGACTCCAGTGACGTACTTACCAGCTGTGTGTCTTTCAGCTCAACACTACCCTCGCTAATAATTCGGTTTCCTGGTTGGTAGAATAGAATCACTGTAGTAGCCACGAGACAGAATTGCTGTGGTGAATAAGCTAGACAGAGAATGAAAGGTGTATAACACAGCTCGCGGCATGCAGGGTACACCCAATAGCTGTCACCGGTAAGTCTTCTGTTAGTCAAGGATTGTTCTAAAATGAAACCCAATTTTTTT
>PVIC010026477.1:0-24506 GCA_004025085.1 Thryonomys swinderianus | reverse complement strand
TAGAAATATTCCACTCTATAAAAGCTGTCCTACTTTCTAGAACTCATTTGCACCTACAGGTGTTCACGCCAAAGAGAGGATCCGGTGCAAATGGAGACATCTGGAGGATATACTAATAAGTGAAATCAATAGCCATCTAAATTTGATGTTAAAAAGATCTTATAGAGAACACAAATTACCGACATTCCACTTTCATACTGAAAAATAACACAATTCAATACTGTCGCCAAAGCATCTTTTCATAAGTGCATGCATACATGCATATTGAAACATACACATATTAAATTTTAAAGCACACAAAAGAAGCAAGATCCATGATGTGCACGCACAAATTCATTATGATGTGTATCTAAAGTGTACTAATAAAATGTTTTGCATAAAAAGCCCACAAAAAGTAACACTGAGAAATATTAAGAGACATAATTTTTTCTGAGCACCAAATATGTTCAAATACCATTATTTATCTGAACTATTACTAGAATATATTTTCATATATCAGAAATGGAAAAATGCAAGATATGATTCTAATGTGGACTGTAAACTTCCTGAAAATTCTAAGTCAAAAGCTGTCATTATCATATTCTGTTCGTCTTGATACTAAGAAACATGTTCTGTCTGAATCGTGTCATTTTGTGATGTATCTAGGGCTGGGAAAGAGACACTGGCTCTCCCCGTGTCACCCACCTGTTTCAACTTCAGAGAAACAAACTGAAGTTCTTCAAAGACTACTGACATTTATTGGCGTCATCTATGCTTCTTTATTTAGATAACCGAATAAGCTTACTTGCCTCACACTACAGGCAAAAAGGAAATCGATGTTTCTATGAACAGGTCAGGTCCCCTCACTGAGCTATTTCATCCAAAGGCTGTTGCCCCCTCACAAAGCAGAGACCCTACATCGTGATCCAAGACATATTGACAAATAAAAAAAAAACAGAACAAAGAACGAGTTTTTGTGAGTGACCTAATTAATGTTTTGGGATGAATTGCAAAATTAAAAGTAATCATACTTGTACAGTCACAGCACTTTTTCCTTCAAAATGCAGAGGAACTTGGGGTCTATTGTCTTAAGAACAAAAGGCAAACAGAGATGTTCTAAGAAGTACAAATTATGCTTATGTCAGATAGCAAGTAGTTTGTCTTTTGCTCTCTGACAGAATCTGACTGTCAAACTATTCATTTAGCAAGCCTTGGCAAAAATTCAGCTGGGAGCCAGATACCTGCTTTGTGGGTATGGGAAGATATGAGAAAATCTAATGTTATAAAACACAATTTTAAAAAAAATTGAGTTTATTGGTACATTTTTAGGTATACATTAAGATCACATCCACTATTGAGAATTTGTGCCTGTACATGATATATCTTCTTATTTTTCCCATCCCCCTGCCCTCCCCTCAAACCCACATGATTTATGTATAGCCCCCCTTTTCCATTTTCACCTTCAAATTTTTTCTTTCCCTTCTTTGCTTGCCTGCATCCCCCAGTTTCCTTTCCCCTTTGAGCACTGTCTTTCTATTTCACAACACCTATTGCAACATAATTTTAAGGTGGGATCAATATTTTTATGTAATATGTGATATTTTATCTGTATTTTTGATTCCACATCACAGACATTTCCCCTTAAATTTTCAGTTTTGTAATTAAGATTTGAGACATCCCACTTTGTCAGCACAATCTTTCTCAAATGTTTTCTAAAATTGTATTGACTTTTCAAATCATATATTTCTCCTAATTATAAACTTCAAGACTGCCTTTTGGTGCTTACCATAGTACCTGTGACAGCAAAACTGTTTTAGACCCTCATCTTCACATAATTCGTTACTTACTTTCTTCTTCTGTTATTTAGACCCTGCCTATCATCAGAAAAGTTTTGAGTGAACTTGAAATATAGAGTCAAAATGAAAGAGGGAATACTAAAATATACCTAAAAAAGAAATCTGAAATCATTGTGGAGAAGAGGTCTACATCAGCTTTGGGGATAAGGCAAATATTCTATTTTGATGTGAAATTAATTTCGGGCTTCTTGACAATCAAGGAGAAAAGGTAAACAGTCTGACCGCATCCCTCATCCAAAATGTCTGACGCTGGCTTTTTAGGATGTCAATACTGCCCAAGGTTTGGTCTTCATCCATAGACTCTTGTCCTCTTTTGCTTAATTTCATTACTCTTATGCTTCAAATGTCATCACCATGATCTCTACCTTCCCATTAGTTTTTCAGACCAATATGACTATAACACAACTTTGGGGTCTAAAAAAATGTAGCTCAACCTTTCTAATACCATTATTTGAAAAGTCTCAACATTTTGTTGATTCTGAAAAATCAATAGATTTGTCTTATTCTTGCCCCTTTTCTTTTGTTCTAATGTCCTCAGACTCTCTTGGTAATCCCCATACTGGGAAACAGACCGCTTGCCTTTTCTTCTTCTAATCAGTCCTACAAATTTGATTCAAGTCACTTTCCCTTAATTTTTCACTTTATCTGGAGTCTCCATTGTCTCTCAGTTACAGGAACAAACTTCCATTTTTGTCTTGTGACATGCAGTCTTTCGTGAGTTTACCCATATGATCCATTTTGGGTCATATATACCATATATCTCTTATAGGATACCATAAATCTCTTATATACCATATATCTCATATAAAGCTTAGATCTAGCAAAACACTTACTCTGCTTATTTACCACATATGCATTTACATCTTTTTCCATATTTGAAAGTTCTTTCTTCTTCCCATGTAGTACTTTTAAGAACGTATACCAGTTTGCCCTCAGTGTTAGAAATGCTCGTCTCTGTAATGGACATCGTGATTTCACCATTTGTTACCTGAGATTTTCTGGATCCACATGCCTCTTATTTCTCTAAACAAATCATTAGTTCCCTAAGGGCGAGGGCCTATGGCTGTCCATCATACTCTCAACAGCACCTAGTCTAGTAGCATTTTGTAAATATTTCTTGATTTTATTTAGAGCTATTTGTATAACTATTTCTCTTCTCCATTATGTCTCTATGGAACTGTTCACACATTAAGGAAGTGAAAGAAATGAAAAAACTTAAGAAAATATTTTATATTGCCAGATTTAAAAATCACACTGCTTCCTAAACATTGTATCAAAATAGATATTGGTGGCTTTGTGCTGTGCTAAGATCCACCACAGCATATGTTCTTCCAGCAGTTGGAATCTATCCAGAAGACAAGAACTACCACAAATTGCTATTCCATACAATGCAAATATTTGTGCTTTGTGCCTTGTACAAAGTGCCAACTCTGCCATTATTCTAATATCAGGGAAGGTCAAACTGCAGAGTTAACATGAGCCTATCTTCCCACATGGAACCTCTGTGTGAAGAGCCATGGGCCAGAAAAGCAGTGAGGACTGTAAGGACTCATATACACGTGCAATTATCTGCTTATGATGAGCTGCCTCCTGGTGGAAACAATAATAATGACCACCATGTATCAAACTCCTACTATGTAGTAGGATCCTGAACTAAGAAGCGCTTTACATAAACTATGTCATTTAATTCTTACTGCTACTATATAGGATAGAGACCATTTCTTCCCTTAAGAGGTATCTGAGATATTATGAAGTAACTTCTTTGAAAAAAGCTAAGGAAAGACTGAGTTGGGATTTAAATTGAGGAAGTCCAGCTCTTGGATTTAGACTATTTATAATCCAAACTAGTTATTTTCTGGTTTGATTCACATTAATAGCATGACTCAATAATTTTGATAAGGAAAAGATGAAAAAGCAAAAAGTCATTCAGCATTACTGGAATTTTTAAAGTTTTGAGAATTCAACTTTGGCTCAGGTTTAAGAAAAAGAAAAGTTTACATGTATAGATGAAAACTAAAAAGTCTGGTACTTTTAAGACTCCTCTAATTAAGTTGGAAAATCTCAGGGACATGAGTTGAATCCAATCTGTCAATTTTGCCAGATGCTTTTCCAGTGGTTTTTCAGTATTTGTCTTTTTATGTTCATCTCATTACTACCCGAGCTTAATTTTTTCTCTGCTAGAAACTATCCACCTAGGGCTAGGAAATGGTAGATCACATTCCCTGGAGAGTTAATGTATATATTTTCAAACACTGTTGCAAGCTACTAGTTCTGTTTCATAGATAACATAAAGTCTATATGCCAGTGCTTCCCCTCATTCTTTTTTGCAAAAGCATGGCTCTTTGCAATGTATATCATGTCAGAAAATGATTTCCTATACTGCAGTAAATGTATGTGATGACATACATTCCATCCTGTGGCAACTGGGTAAGACGTAATTAATAGAAAAAATGCATGGAAATAAAATAACCATGGGAATTGATATCAGGTAATAATATGTCATGGTTTGATTCATAAGCTCCTTGAGTCCTGAGCCATGTGTAATTCATCTTTGTATCCTGCACAGAATTTGATACATAGTAAGTACTAATGATAGTTGAGCTAATGTAGCTGCCCGTAGGAGTCATCCTGTACTCTTTAAGCAGATGTATGGCAGGTATCAAACAACATGCCTCGAATGAATGTGGCCAGAAGTGGCTCCTCTGAATGCTCATCCAGCACTCTGATGCTGTCCTAGGTTACTAGTTAGGAATGCAGAAAGGACATGCAAACAAATGTCCTTAATTGTAGCAACAGCCCACTCCATCTTGCTTGCACTGTTGAACTGAGCTGAGCTGAACCCATGTGCACAGCTCATTAGTGCCAGACCGAAGTTCCACAGTCCAGAAATGTTTCTGATTTGGTGTCTGTGTTGAAGATTTCACACGCCTTCGCAGAATACAACTTAGTATTATGTCCTTGGTTTTTATTAAAAGCTGACATAAAGAATGGTCTCATGAAGAACTTCAACAGTTTATGTTTGCAAAACTGCTAGCAAAGCATTCTATAGTATGTAGTTTAAAATCTTTACATAAAGATCCTCATGAGAAATTTGTGTTGGAGTGCAGAGCAAAAAATGAATTAAAGTTTGACTGGTGTTTTGCTTTAAGTATTACATGCTCTCATTCTGCACATGCGTTTAATCTCTTGGACCACGTCGCCCACAAACCACCCAGGAAAATTCTCATCTATAATCTATTTAATGCTCACATTGTGCCATTAAAATGTATTTGAAACAACATGCCATAAAACCACTGGAAACAGGTTAAGAGTAGCCACTAAGGCAAACTTGAGTACTGAATAGGAATAAATCTAGCTATATTATTGACACCCTGTAATCATCCAAGTTATTCACACCTGGCTGTAATCTTGCATACTGGGAGCTGTCATTGCAGTCTTGCTGCAGAATAATTATTTTAATGGAAACCCTTTCATGTTGACATATGGGAAAGTGTGCGTCCTTCAGATTTCTTATGCTGTGCTTGTTTTCTCTAAAGAAGCAAGAAGTATTGTGACATTTATCCCATCTGTTTGGGCCCAAACATCATATATCAGAGGTGTCCAAACTGTAGTCCATGGTCTGCTTGGTCTTTCAAACAATGTTCTGTCTAAAAGAGTATTATTTTCACATGTTAATTACACTATATATTTCATAGGCAGCCCAACAATCCCTCTTTACTCAGTCTGGCCCTGGAAACCCGTAAGGTTGGACACTCTATTTTGACAATAAATATAAGAGTTACAGTAATAAATCATGTGTCAGGTTCTGTGTTCAGCAAATATTACTCTGTCTTTAAAGTAGTTCTTCCTGTATGTCTGATTCTTAATATCAACAATTATCTTCCCTGCAGTGTTTCATCTACCTTTATTTCCATCCAGTGCATTTTCATCTCAGAAACTGTAATTATCACCTATAGATGCTCATTTTTTTGTAACTACTTAGCTTTGGGAACATATAAAATAGAGTTAGAAGTGTTTTCCTGCTTTTGTTTTCTGACACCGGTGCCGGTTCTGTGTCGATTTTGTGTGACTGATTATTCTCCTAATGATAGACCACATTTTCTGTCTCTTTATGCTTAGTGACTTCTGCTAGGACTCCAGGAACTTTGTGGACTTCCTCTGCTTGGGAGCTGGATATTTTATTTTTATTAATAATCTCAAGATTTCTGCTGAGATGAGATTGAATTTTATTTCTTGGAATAAGTTTGATGTATTTGAGTCTTGATGTAATCTTGTGTTAGTCAATATCTGAGCAGCATTTAGCATGGGGCTAATTGTTCGTTACTGCGGCAGATCTTTTGCAGTACCAATTTTTGGTCAGGTGGGAATTAAGCTATTCCTGACCTTGAACACTGACCACTGCTGCCAGTGATCCTTTCAAGGATTCTTCTGTTTGCCTTTGTGTGTGTTCCTGAGAGCTCTGGAACATCCAGGTACTTGGCTTTCTCTCCCGTCTGCCGCTTGGCTCCGTGGCCGGATGTTGTCTTCCCCTACTTCCTCCTGCTCCTTCTGGCTCTACACAGATTCCACTAAATTTTGTTTGTGCACTTCCTGCTTAAGTGAGGACCTAGAAACTCACAGCCACATGCTCAGCAACTTCAGAGGCTCGTTCCAGTTGTTTCCTTTCTCCTGGGAATCAGTTTTTGTCGGTTGATATTTATTATGTGAGACTTTTCATCATATACTATTTGTCAGATTTTTATTTACTTACTGTTTTAAGCAGCAAGGTAAATTCTGCCTATATTACTCTCTCTTGGCTAAAATTACTATTTTATTTTATTTTTCATGAGTACAGTGATGTCTGTATTTTTTATTTCCTCCTTGTTCAATTCTGGTAAGTTTTATTCTCAAAGGAAAATTGTAAGTTCCATTTTAGTTACTGAATTCAGTGGCATGAAATTATTTATAGTATTTCCTTAATTTCCTTTTAACACCTTTGTGGTCTGCAATAATTCTTCTTTCACTGTTTAGTTTTTAGTTAATTTTATTGGTACACTTAAAGATACATAATAATAATCCCATTCATCACAGGGAATTTGTACCTATACATGATGTATCTTGAGTCTTCTTTTTTCCTCAATCTCTTCCCCTCCCTTCAACCCCTCTTCCCCTCCTTATTGACAAAACCTTTGTTTTCCTAGCTTTTCCTTCCATTCTCTTTTATTCTTTTGCCCCTTTCATCCTTCCCCTACACCTCCCTTTGTTGCCTTTCCCATTTGGGCATTTTCTTCCCATTTCCGAGGATCTATTACACATTTTGGCCTGTATTTATACTCAACAATAGGGTTTTGCTTTCTTTTTACCTATTGTGTTAGGTCAGTCTTATTCCCTGCTGTTGGTTTCTCCCGAAGTGCCTTGTGGTGTTACAAAGGCTGGCTCTCAGCCCCTGGGCTCCACCTCTCATGCTGCCTCAGCCTCCTAAGTTCTAGGAATACAGGGCTGACCACCATACAATGTTCATCAAGTTTTAAATCAATTCTTTAAAAAAATTAAATTTGACTCTATAAAGAGTTAATTGCTGTGAGATTTCTTTCCTTTAACTTCTTGTGAGACTTTATTTCTTTTCCTTTTATAACTCTCCCAGGTAGAAGCATATCACTAGTATTGAGGGGAGAGAGAGAGAGGGAGGGGGGAGGGGAGGAGAGAGGGAGAGGAAGGGAACTAAAATGTATACACACTTCAGGAAGTGAAAAATTTGGATAAATATTTTAATAGTAAATATATTGAGACATCAGGAGGTCTTGCTTCTCCTGAAGTATATATACACTGATATTTAGATTTAAAGCTATGTTTTCCCCTCTAATAGTCACCTTTGATACATTCTATGAATTCTGGTGTGTTGCATTTTAATTATCATTTAGGTTTGTATTGCTCAGCTTTCCATTGCTAGAACAGGAAGTATCTGACAGCTGCAGTTCAAAGGAGGAGAGGTTTGACTTGGTTCATAGTTTCAGTCTTTGGGCTTCTGGCTCCAAGTGAAAACACCATGAAAAGAAGGTGTGGCAGATTCACTGCATGTGATAGGCAAGGACCAGAAAGTGTGCCCAGGAAGAAGAGTCCAGGGATACCAGATACAGTCCCTGAAGTTGTGCCTCACAACACACCCAAACAAGCCAGGAAGTATTATTTAAAAATAATTTCTTTTGTGATTTCTGCTTTGATCTATGGTCTATTCAGAGTGACAAAATGGATAAAAACCCCTTAATTATAAGCATATTATGAGCCCAACCTACCTTCGCACAATCAAGAGTATTCTTCCTGCCTAAAATGACATCTGATGAGTGCCGGGTGTGGTGGCTCACGCCTGTCATCCCAGCACACGGGAGGCAGAGACAGGATGATTGCTGAATTTGAGGCTTGCCTGGGCTACATAGTGAGCTCAGGGCTAGCCTGAACTACAAAGCAAAACCCTGTCTCAAAAAAAAAAATGACTTCTGATGGACAAGAGAGAAGTACATTATTAAATTTACTAAAGTATAGGTATTTCTTAACTATCATTAATGATTTCTAACAGTTCCATTGTTATATTTTGGGTGATCTCAATCCTTTTAAATATACTAAAGCTTGTTTTATGACCTGAATGTATATCACGGTTTTGGGATATGGTATTTAATATGTTAGCTGATTGTTTAAATCTTCTATGCAATTACTTTTATGTATCATGATATATTTCTTTACACATTCTATGAGTTACTGAGAAAGGAATATTTAGTTAACTGCTTGTATGGATCTCTCTTTTTCTGCTTTCATTGCATCAGTTTACAAACTGTATGTTTGACTCCCAAATGTGCCAGTCCTCAACCCTCTCTTAGTGGTTCTGTCTACACTGCTGCACTCTTCACACCAGAGTTCAAGAATCTAAGATTTATTCTCCTCCTCACTGAGGTAGTTTACTGTGGGCTTTGTTCCATTCAGTACAATTTAAGGAACGCAGTGAATTTCAACAGTTAAACTTCCCTCTTCTACAACAAGTAGTTTTGTGCATATTTAAAAAGAAACAACTGGTAGGCCTTTATTTGTGTTTAACTTGACTCATGACTTCATAACAGATGAGGTTACTTTTGACCCCCTTTTTATGATTGTGTAGTCAGTCAGGATGCTTTCAACTCCCTTTGTACCTGTTCTGACCAATATACTAATGACAGTTGTTTGCCAGTGGTCTCAGGTAAGGCCAAAGAAAGGATTAAACTAAATGGCTCCATCTGTAATATGTCCACATCCCTCAACTTCTTAGACCTAGAGAGCATCAGGGTCCCCTTTTCACTTGTGCAATTATCTTCCTGTAGGGCAGCATCTTTAGGAGCTTTTGCTTTTAGAGCCGGACTTTGTGGAGATTACAGGTTGGTACTCTGTGTGTGAAAAATATTTTTTAAAAAATTTCCATTTAACATCTCCAAGTTCCTATAGTGCAAGTCTGTGTGAGCAAATCTCTCAAAAAGAGAACTTTTCACTAAACAGCAGAGTTGCAAAAACGCCCATAAGTGGAGAAAGAGGCCTTGGCAAATGTCCATGTATATTACATGGAATTTATACATTTCATTAGAAAGCTCATCTTAATAGTTGCCTTTTCATTTCCTTCTGTTAAATAAATGCATAAGTAGACTTTATTTTTGTCCCATGGAAGAATAATGGCCTTTAACAATGGCTTTTTGATTTGTACTGAGCCTTAACAAAAGTTAGATTTCCTTTCTGAAGCCAGTCTTTTTCTGAAGTACACAACTGTCAAGGGCATTGTCACAATTGTATCGTCCTTGAGTACTCAATAGCAAATTTCAAAATTCTAGAAAGCCTACTTTGCATGAAATCAAGTTGCCCAAAAAGATACAGGCAATTGATAGGGAAATGGAGACTAAAGTCTTCTGCAAATGTTACATTATTTCTTTAGTACCACTTTATAATAGAATCAAAAAATTCTGCTTTATAATCTATGCAAAGAACAGCATGTACTGACTTCTTGTTAGCAATTCAGTCTATTGTTCTGCATTTACTCCTGCAATATAGTATAGTTATTGACAAGCAAAATGAACTACCAAAAGACAGAGCATATATTATTTAGGTAGTTCATTTTCTCATCAATACTTTATATCTTGCTTTGGGTAATTAGCAAGGTCTTGGAGGGAATTAGTGCAGTATTTGGGAATGTGTCTACCAAGAGGATACACATACATTTAGATGGAAAAGAAATGTACCCATTTAAGAGGGGTCTGACTAATGTGAACGGAATGCAGATTGAAATTGAACACTGAGATCATTCACATGGCTTTCTCATTATACCCCTACAAATGGCCCATTTATTGCTCTTTGTCTATAGGCCTGACCTAGGGTCATTATGTTTCTAATGTTATACCATCGCCTATATTAGAAGTGACTCTGTCACTTACCCAACTTTACCCTGCATAAATGGAACAAAAAGACTCTATTACGCTTAACAGCCTGAGGACACATCAACCAGAGGGAAGATGATCAAAATGAAGTCATGCCATTTACATGACCAAACTGTGTACAGGAGGAGCAAGGAATCCAGAAACGAAACCAGACAGGCAGTTTTAAATGCTACAAAATCCTTAACTATTCTGATGGAACTTAGAGTCTTTAGTATCTTGACCCTAGCATGTGTTATACAAGGCTATGCTTCTACTTAATTCTGTCTTCAAAGTGGAGAGATTTACTTTATGACAATCCAAGCTCTCATTTTTCTATATGGACATTTGGTATTCTGTGCAGAACACCTTTCCTGCCCTTAACTCTTAAAGTTTCTGTCTTTCTAGTGATTCAGATGGAAAGATATTAACCCCCGGACTTCTTACAAATGGCGGTAGGATTACGGAAACCAACAGTGGATGTGGGGTGGTCAGAGACTACCAACAGCAGGAAGCCATGGCCGTCTTTGTGGTTTAAAGGGCAGAGGAGCTGGGTCGTTCTCAGAGATCCCTGAGAGCTGAGTCCACAGAGAGGTGGTCAGAGTTTAGGGGCCGTAATGGTAGAAGGAAGCAGTCACCTCAGAGAAAGACCCCAGAAGCAAGGAAGGATTTGGGAAAATATGCTGCCCTTCACTCCCTCCCCTCCAGTGCTCTGGTCAAGCTGGGATTAGGCAGAAATGTAGCTCTCTAAACACACACTCGGGGCAGAACACCAGACTGTCTAAATTCTGCAACACTATCTAGTTATTTGGGCTAAAATCCACCCAGTAGATGGCCAACAATGAAGCAAACTCCCATCTTCAGGACACAAGATGGACAGGAAAAGGTGCAATGTGAATGAGGGTAGCACAGGGTAGTGGAGAACAGAGAACGAATCAGCACAGAGGGACTAGGTGGCAAGTCAGAGTACTTAACACTGCTCCTGGCCACTCAGATCCCAGTTCTCCTCACACCGGTGGTTGTCTCCCTCCCATCAGCACACTGCTGCAGCAAGGACCCTCTGTTCAAGATAAACACTACCGGCAAACCCTTCACTCCATTGCCTCTTCTTACCACATAACTCGTACGGACTCCTATGGCTTTTAAGGCAGATCCCTATTGTTTTTAACACCCTGGTCAGGCCCTGTGGGGTCTTGGAGGCTCTGGTTCTTGCCAACATTTTTGATTTGCCTCCTTTGTTGAAGTCGCTCCAACATCCCTTGTTATCTTTGCTTCCTGCCTGATTTAAAATTTTAAAATTTTGCCGTTTCTTCTTCCTGGAATCTTCCTGCTTTCTCCCTCCTCTTAATGTTTTTGTGTCATTCACATCATACACCAAAAGTCAGTTCCTCAAAGAAGTATTCCTATACAACCTAGGTTAGCTCGGCTACCAACATGTATACTTTGTACACATATACCGTGTGCATTTTCTTCTTTGCACATTTTCAGCTTATGAACTTGCATTTTTAAAATAATTCACTGGAATTCTGATTCCTTTACTAGATACTAGGCATTGCAAAGCCAGGACTCTCTGGTTTTACTCATCATTATAGCTGCGGCCGAAAACCAGCCTCTGCCAATGGTAGGCTTCCTACAGATTCTCATATATAATGCTGCAAGACACACCATGTACCTCAATTGTATTTGGGGTGTTAATATGACATAAAATATATGTGTCTTAGCCTGTCTGGATATTTGATCAGTTATCAATGCGTTGCTCAGCTCTGTGTGCAGAATAACATAGGCTTACATACCCAGGGTGTATAATGTATTCATGTATTTTAGAGGTAAAGGAATTTTTTATAAAAATTTGGATTTATACTTTCAGGTTATGTCCTTGAAAACTCTGAGTTCAAAATCTTTGGTATCATTATACATCAAAGAAATCGTGTTTCTGTGTGAGAAATGAAAAATACAGTTCTCTGAAAACTATATTTTAAGAAAAACACCTTTACCATCTTGCATTTCTCTCTGTATAAACCTCACATTTTCCTGGGCATGTAAAAGAATGCAACTGCCAGGAGAAAAGTGTGAGTATGAATGTGTAATAGTTAAAAGGATTCAAAGTAAATGTTCTTTTTAGGGAAGAGGATTGCTATATCAGGAGAAATGCCGTCTACTTCCACTGAGACCATTCTAAACAAATTATCACACGCCGCATTTGTGACGTGGTCCATGAAGCTCTGGATGGTAGAAAGTTTTTATAATTGGCCCAGCTATGTGCAGGGAGACATAAGTTCACTCCCATTGCCGCATCCCTTATTAAGGCTGTTTCTTCACAGGTAACAAGGAATATGTGAAAAGTAAATATCTCAGAATTTTGCAGCATTAATTTAGTCAGTGACACAGTTATTTTCAGTGTTTCAAGAAACTAAGAAAAAGGCATAACTTCTATCGTATACCTATTGGAAGGGGAAGGTGATGGATGCACATGGAAGAATGCAAGTGGAAGAATGCGTGCTAAGATGGTGAGAATAATTGTGACTGAAAATCAAACGACACACACTTTTATACATATTAGCTACCCTTCACTCCATTTATGGGGATATTGCAAGTTATCAGAGAAACAATGATTACAAAAATATAACATTTGAAGGGATCTCACAGATCACTGTAGTGTATTATTTTTATTTGTGTTCCTTCTCAACCAGGCACAGAGACAAGACAAAAAGATGGAAAGTTCAGAATTAGAAAGCTCGATTGGGTATAAGAGAAACCATGGGAGAAAAAGCGGCAGGCAAGTGAGTGCTGAAGAGATTCACAGGGACATCAGGCAAAGGTATTGACTGGTTGGAAAATGTCAGAATGCAGCAGCTTGTAATGGTTTTAAAGTAGTAATGCAAAATTTAGATAATATGAGCTGTCCACAGTCTTCTCCATAAGTCTTGTCAAGTATTCTAATATATTAAAATGACAGGAAGGTCTTGGGCCTATTGTTGGTAAGTAAGAAGAGTGGAATGAAGTATCTGCCTTTTTCTTTTACGCTCGATTCTACTTCAACTTGAAACTATTATAGTTCTAGAGGATGCATGTCAAAAATTCAATTCTGTAACTTCTGCACAAACAATCCCATAAGGACATAACCCTATGTATGATTATAACACAATGACCAGGACAAGTTTATAGCTAAGCCTCTAAGGAAAATTTAATTTATGATGAGAGTATACTTAATTTGTATCTGGGAAGCCTTTGGTTTAAAATGATCATTTCATCAGTTGATTGTCATTTCTATACACTGAATTATAAATTTCTGAGTAAAAACTGATATCTAGGCAATGTGGGCACATTTTGTTAAACATTTTATTTTTCTAGAAAAGTCTCCATTTGTTTTATTACAAATAAATAGTTCCTGAAATTGCTGGATTAATATAACTTTTGAAATTAATTGTTTTTAAATAGGAAGAGATGGTATGAAATCATAAACCTCACTTCTAAGACAAATGCCTTTATATTATTTTTGCTAACCAGAAAAATTGACTGAAAAATATAAGCAGAGATTAAGGAAGTGGTGTATGGTGCTCATTGCTTATTTTGTTCAATTTACATTGGATTTACAACAAGTGGTTTTAAGTAATTTTAATGGAATTGCTAGTTGATACTATCCAATAGTAGCTGTAAAATAGTGTTATTATCAGAATCTCTCTTTCCTTTCCCAAGTGGGCCCAGGTCTTGCTGATTTCAGGCTAAACTGGGAAGTGGAATCGATATAATCCTATAGTTAAGAAACAAGAGTGGAAATAAAAGAATTAGAAAATACCGTGTTCCCTCACCGCCAAATCTTCCACTCTTTTATGGACACCTGTATATTTTCCCTTCTACTTGTTCTAAAGCGGACAACTGAATTCAGATGAATTAGAAGTATATGATGAGCTCTACTCATTAGAATAAAATAACAGCCCATCATCATTAAGAGTCAGTTCATCTTCCACAGTCTGTTTCCAAACTGCTATGGCTGCAACTGAGTGACAAACTATTTCGTGTAAGGTCACTGAGAACTCAAACTTATTTGTTAGAGTGGCACAGTCTTCATTACTATAGCCCATCCCAGCTAAGATAGATAGATGATCAGTAGATGATATATCAGTAGATAGATGGTAGACATATATGGATGGTTATTAGGTAAATGATAGAGGATAGATATAGACAGGTAGATAATATAGATGTATAGATAGATAGGCAGATAGACAGACAGACAGACAGATAGGTAGATAGATAGATGATAGATAGATGATAGATAGATAGATAGATAGATAGATAGATAGATAGATAGATAGATAGATAGGTAGACAGGCAGATAGATACCTTTGACTTATGCAACTGTAGAGTTTGGCCAGGGAAGTCACAAATATACAGCAAGTGTCTAGAAACTTTTGCACAGGAGCTAAGGCCATCGTTCACAGGTAGAATTTCTTTTCCAGGAAAACCTCAGTTTTGCCTCTTAAGCTTTTCAACTGAGTGTGTGAGGTCTACACAGATTCTCCTCAAAGGTGATCTCCTTTACTTATAGCCAACTAATTCTAAATGGGAACCACAGCGACACAGTGTCTTCATAGCAACAACCATCTCCGAGCTTAACTGAATAACTGGATATATATATACAAATCTTGACATAGTATCACATTATCAGGTCAAGAAATTCTTGATGTTCTAGCACATTTTAAAACTCTTAGCATACAAAAAAGCATTTTCATCCCTGAACAGAATGTTCTTGGATTGCTTTTGTCAGGGACAGGTCTGAACAGGCGACCACTGTTAGTCTCATCTCTGAATGAAAGGAAAGGGAATGAGATATAATTTAATTCCATTCAGATATTTTTAAAAGCATAGAATTCACTTGGCTGTTTTGAAGCCTATTTTGAAATGACCTCAGATTTTACTTACACTGATACTTTTGCTGTACAGACGGACAAACTAGCCCAGAGTGGAAAAGCACCCTGCTCATATTTTCCTAACAGGTTCAGACCCAACCTGAGACTAGAACCCAGTGAGTTCTTTTCCTGTACTTCAGCCCAGACACCTGTGAAGGGTTACACTTGGCTGTTTTGAGAAAAGAGAGAAACTACTTGGTTTTGTGTTTCTAGTCATTTTACTGTGGGGGCCACCTGGATATGGAGCGATCTTTCTACACCCCTCTGCAGGGATCAGAGGTCAGCATCTGAGAACTGGGTGGGCATGCCGTTGCAGAAGCAGAATCTTGAGGTCATCAGGAAGACAAGGGTAACTGTCCAAGGAGGACACCTTTCCTCACTGGACCTGTCAGGATTCTCTTCAAATATGGCCTGTGCCCTTCCTCTGCAACACATTTGCAAACTCAATTTTCAGTCCCTGTAAGTATAGAAGGTTGGCCTAGCTCCGTGTTGTGATGACACTGTATGTTTTGCTATCATAGGTGACATGTCCGCATAAATGCATTAAGCCAGGAACAGCAAAGGGCATAGCTTTCCTTATTACTGAAGATAAAATTTAATGAGCTAGATCACAGGCTGTTTTAAGAATGGCCTTGCCAGGTCAATGGGGTTCTGCCACCGAAGCAAATTACACTGGGTCCAATTACCTCCCATTCTAATAGCTGTGAGTCAGGGCCCCACAGAGCTTCCATCTCTGGGTAATTATTAACTAGGAAGCAGGTGAGGGGAAACTAAGCAAATTGTCACTGATCACAACAAAAGTCTCACAGCACAGAGTTTGGAGCTATTCTGACCGCGTATGTGTCATCTGTTGCTAAGAGGGAGCTGGCTGCACAGTCAGAAAGTCCTCTTCTTCTAGCACTGACCAAAGCGTGTGTGATCTCAAAGGCGCTTTTAGAAATGTGGCTGAAAAGTGAATAGTAGGAGAGGGGGAGGAATTGTTCACAGAGCCCTTCTCTTTGAAATGGTTCCCCTGATGGTTTTGTCAGATTTAGTCGGCTGACATTATAGACTTTTCTTCCTCTTCTAATTACAGGGGAGTGTTACCAAAATGATATGGTAAAGACTGAGCAAGCAAGCCTCAAAGATTGACTTAATGAAAGACCTCTTTATATGCTGTTATCTTCACCCTCATGGCTATTTACAGGGCCTTTACTACACATGGGTAAAAGCGGGCCATTGAAGAGCTTTCTGACAATTGAAGATCCTTCAGAAATATAGATGAAATCACTTTGAAATTTCAAAGTAACAGAATTTCCCTATGATCTCATGGATCATTTTGCACACTATTGATTTTTGAAAGTCCTTTGATGAGCCAACACATCTTCTTCTCCAAGGAGAGCCTATGGATCTATGTTATCAGAGAGTAAGCAGCTGAGTTTCTGAGTGATATCTTTTGAATAGTATGATGTTTATATGAGAATGAGTATTAGATAAATAGTACAAATGATGTCAGCTTATTGGAATTATTTTTTGTTTCTAGAGATTAGAGATTGAAACAATTTCTAATATTGGTTATTCAGACCACAATTGGAAAGATTCCCAAAATGACTCAAAACTTTTCAAAGATTCTTTCAAATTAATGAAGTTTTTATGGTAGATTAAAAATAAACAACATGAAATTTCTGGAATAATGTAAAGACAGATCTGTTCTTTTCTTGTTGCTTGTCCTGAGGTGAAATTTTGGTGATATTTTCTTTCTTTCTTTCCTTCTTTCCCCCTTCCTTCCTTCCTTCCTTCCTTCCTTCCTTCCTTCCTTCCTTCCTTCCTTCCTTCCTTCCTTCCTTCCTTCTTTCTTTCTTTCTTTCTTTTTCATTACAGGAAGATAGAAGATAGTTTTCTGAATTGTATGTTCACTTGGTACCTTTTCTTTCATTGAACCAATTTCGTTTCTCTAAATCCTTCAGTTAGTCTGTTTTGTTTTGTTTTAGCATAACTCTTGAAATACAGTGGAGCTTTGACTTATATCTCGATTGATTCCTGAGGGCTGGTTGTAACTAAGTCCGTAAAGCTGAGCTCTGAATGCTTCCCCGGTACACACTGTAGGTAACAAGAGGCCGACAAATTCTCCATTAACTTAATTAACCCAAGTCATTTGTATGTCAGGCTGGTTGTAACTTGAGATTTCACTGTATTGTTTTTTACTCCATCTTTTGAGGGCTATCACCAAAAGATACCCTAAAATAATTAAATAGTTTAACTGTGTTTATAATTTGAAATATACTTCAGTCCTTCTTGGAGGAGGTATTTGAAATTGCCTTTGGTAATGGGCACCCCAACAAGCACTAAATAAATCAAGGGACACAAGAGACTCCATTTACTATTGTAATTTATTCAGTATTCACTGCTGTCTGCTATCATTTTGCAAGGGAGATATCTCATTGAGACTGCATTATATATGAGAGTTCCTCAGAGCATGATTCAGCCAGTCTTCCAGATACACTCAGATCCAATAGAACGTCAGTATTGGGAATATATAGAAGCTCTGCAAAGGCAGGCAATTCTTCTTCAATGTTTATTTTGACTGCAGCTACTCAGAGAACATACTGGTTAGCCCTGTCATTCACGTAAGAACTGGTGTTGGATGCTATGAAATAAACCATAAAATGACACATGCTTTGATGCAGTAACTACTAGAAGGAAAAAGAAAAAAAGTCATGTCAATTGAGGACCTCCTACACTACAGATTTTTTACCCTCCCCTAGAATGCTATACAAAAATGATAAATGGCCAAGTTTTGTACCCAGTTTTTAAAAAGTCAGGTCCAGCAGAGGTTTGGTATACTACAAAGGGGTCCACACTAAAGAAAAAAGAGGGTCATGAACAAATTTACCTGTTCCCAGTACAATTACACTTTCTTGAGAGAAAATTCAAGAATGACTGAAGGTAATTTATGTCACTCAAAGAATGGGTCATGGACAAATAGTATCAACACCACCCAGGAGCCTGTTGAAAATGGGATCTTCTGTCTCACTCCCGACCTCCTGAACCAGAATATCCATTTTGTCAAGATCTCCACAAGATTTATGGAGCACTTCCTAAAACAAAAATAAGCCATGACACTTGACAGCTACATTCACTATGAAGTTTGTCAGAAAATATTTATATAATATTTATTGTATAAAATTAGTATATATTTCTATACTGAAAAGCACATGGGGTCAGAACAAAAACTAAGCTTAGAGTGAGAGAATTGTGTTCAGTTCCTGACTCGATTCCTGAGTAAACTTGAGCACACTGCTCTATCTTTCTTCTCTCAATTTGTCACTTCTTCCACTTACAAAATCAGGCTAATAATAATCGAGTCACAATGACATTAAGAAAATGGGCTGGGAAATACAAGCAGAGTGCATCAATATGTCTGATATTAATTTGAAGTAGCAACTGTTGACTGAGGACCCTTTTGAATTTCCTCTCAGAACCCCAGCATTAATATCTCTCCTGTGGGTATCTCTGTAGCTCACTGTCTTGAATGCATTACACAAGCTGATGTCAAGTATCTTGTATGTTATTGCATTTGTTGACTCCATTTTCACTAAGAAGTAGCCTCTTAGGTCACATCAGAGACTCACTATCACTTTGACCAGATTAAGCCCTCAAAATGGCTGATGAATAGTTAACAAGAGCAACCTAACAAGGTAGTTGTCTTCCAACATCATAATGCAGTTGCAACAAATTTTCCAAGGCCTCACTGTAACTCAAGCATTTCTGGTAACTTTAGAGGTATTTTGCGGCCATCTGCCGAGCTGTGATTTGAAGACTACTTGAGTCCTAGTTAGCATAAAAGAAATTATCTCGAAGGCTCTTCTCATTTAGAAAACTGAACCGTTTGCCTTCCTTGTGCAGCACAATCCTGGTTTTTTTCAGATGTGATTATTGGTAACTTCTGTCTCATGGCTTTAGAACAAGTGTTCCAGCTTGCGCAATAAATACTATGTCCTTGTATAAGCAGATGCCCTAGGCCATTCAAAGTTAAATAAAACATGCAGAAGAAATACTGCACCCTTTGACTTATCTTGCTTGACTAGCTCTTTATTTTTATTTAACATTTACTATTTTTATTTAAGTAACATATGTATTTATGCTGGCACTGGGGATTGAACCCAAGGCATCCGCATCAAGCTTCACCTCAGCAGCACTCTGTTTTTTAATCCTGAGCCAGGTTTTGCTGGGCTGCCAAGTTGCCCACGCTGAGCTTGCACTCGCGGCCCTCCCGCCTCAGCTACTCGGAATGCTGGGATTACGGTTACTCAGCACCACACCCGGCTCCTAACTATCTCTGTAAAACAGTTGCTTGTGATATTGAACCCTAAAGGTCTCCCCACGCCTGCCGGCCTTATGCTGGGCCCTGAATTCCCTGTTGGCATCCCCTATGTACAGCTCCCTGTCGCGGGGGATGAAATCTTAGGTCAGCACACGCCAGACAGCTTTGCGAGCCACAGCCAAGTTTCGTGCGAAGCTTGAGGGCTGCGGAGACGCTCATTCGTGTGAGGCCTGGAAGGCAGAGCCCATTGTGTTTCCGTGTCCAACCCACGATCACCGACTGCGGGTTTGTGCTGTGGTCTCTGCGCTCCCTAATCACTGCCTGGGCTTTAAGGTGCGGCAAGATGTAGGTAATTGACGGATTCATGTGGATCCCTGATCCTGGGCAGCAGCACCTCTGAAACCCTCTGTACATGTGAGGATGAAAGCTGGGGGCCGGGCCGTCCCTGGGCTTTCACCCCCTTTTATCCTTTACAGTGCTTTGTTGTTGTTCCTGTGTTCGTCGGTGCAGGTTTAATACCACTGTGGAGCTAGAATTGGCGTAATTGACTGCGTGCGTTTAAATGCCACTTAGCTTTCTGTCTCCTCTTTGCGCCACCCCCACCCCGAGGAAACTAACGTCTGCTTTCTGTCACTATCGATTAGTTTATCTTTGCAAGTTTTAAAATGAATGTAATCGTACACTGTATACTCCCTTGTCTGGCTTCTTCCATGAATTATAATGTGTTTCGAGACTCATCATTGTCACGGCAAGTGCCGTGTCTTTGATTCCCTGAGAGAGGCAGTGACTCTGAAATGCGCTACTAGGAAAAGACACGGATTCTTACTGCTGACTGCACGCTGCCGTCCCTATCTGCGTAGCTGCAGACCTGGAAGTCTGGCTCCCAAAGCCCCCATGGGCCCACCTTCCCTGTCTTCTCATGTACCTGTCTCTTCCCTTTTGTCTCAGGGCCTGTCGCTCTGGGACAGGTGGCGTATTTGGGAGGCAGTTCATTAGAAGAAGTGATTCGTGTTCTAATGGCCACTGACGAGCTGACAAGGCAAAGAAGACAGCACTGTGGTTCAGTCTAAGTCCAAAGGCCTCAGAACCAAGGAAATCACAAGGGCTGTGAACCTAGAGGGTCCCAACTACAAGGCCTGGAATGCAAAGGCGGGGAACCCCGGGCTTCTGTTGTCTAAGACCAGAGGAAGATCTTTCCAACTCCAGAGGAAATAAAGAGCAAATTCTCGTTTGCTCTCCATTTTCCAGCTATGTGGATCCTCAGCGGAATGATGCCCACTTGGGTTATGGGCGAATCTACCCTGCACGGTCCCCCCTCAGATGCTAATGTTCTTTGGAAACACTCTCACAGACATACATGGGAAAATGCTATGTGCTCCTTAATGCGGTCAAGCTGGCACCTAAATTAACTGTCACATATCAGGTTCTATCCCTCTCTGTTCCTGCGTAGTGTTTTCTTGTGTAGATATACCACAGCCTATTAACTCAGGTATCTGCTGACGAAAATTTGCATTCTTTCTAGTTTTTGTCTATGCTTATTTTCCTTAAATAAACATCTAACAATGGCTAGATGGCATAGGAGTTTTATCTATCTTTTAATAAACAGCCAAGAAAACAGTTTTCCAGTGATTGTACTACATAATATTGATTGTACTATTCTATATGAATTCAACTTCCTCCACATCTTTAACACTTGTTGTTTTTTAAAAAGTAACAAAACAGGGGCCGGAGGGTAAGCTCAGTGGTTCTGGTGCCTGCCTCGCAAGCGCAAGGTCCTGAGTTCGATCCCCAGGAACCACATACAATGCTGGGCGTGGAGACTCACGCCCACCAGCAATCAATACTACATACCACATACCACAGTGCTGGGCATGGTGGCTCACGCCTGTCATCCCAGCACTCGGGAGGCAGAGGCAGGAGGATTGCTGAGTTCAAGGCTTGCCTGGACTACATAGTGAGCTGAGAGCCAGCCTGAACTACAAAGCGAGACCCTGTCTCAAAAAAAAAAAGTTTATTAAACAAATTAACATATGTAAGCATGACATAAACACAAACCACAGCTTATATTTATTTTTAAAATGACAACCATCATTCTGCTCACTTTGTCAAAGAGTCTAATGTTTAAAAATATTCCATCATTTCAATTCTGTCAATAAAAGATATATTCAGTTGCCCTTCTAGACACCAAAGAGAACAATCATAGCAGAAGACCTCTCTAAGGGAAAAGTTGCAAACATACACCACTCATTCAAAAAAAAAAAAGTAAAATACCAAGAAGGTCAGCAATGTTTATCTGTTGTCTTATGCTAAATAGGTAGTGGAAGGGCCAGGCATGTAGCTCAGCGGTGCCTCTGCCTACATGGCAAATGCAAGATTTTGAGTTCAATCTCCAGTTCCTCTAAACAAACCAACAAATATGAAAGAAGTAGTCAAAGAAAGAAAAAGAATCACGATAAAAAACACCATCAACATAAGAGAAGGAATAAGAGACAGAATAAAAATAGGAGACAGGCTTAGCTAGCCCCAGAGGAGGCCAAAGTCCCTGGAGAAATTCAGCATTTCAAGTAGCAAATCTTATAGCCTATAACTATAAGAAAAAAGTCAGAGACCTTGAAAATACTTGTCATGTCTCTAGGGACCTGATAGCTGAAAAATAGCTAAGTAGAAGAAGGCTGAAGTCATTCTGATGATCGTGACAAAAATAAAATCAAGTTATGAGAAGGTGATGCATGTGACTCTGGATCCTGCGATGGTAAGGGTGGAATGAAAGAAAAAGTGGATGCGGGAGAAAAGAAGGGGCAGCATCTCAGATAGTTGAGGAGCTCAGACCTAGAGGCAGGTGATGCCAGGAGGTAATGTCTGCAGATAATGTTAATGAAAGAAGGAAACCATGAAAAAGTTCCACAGTAAAATTTTTATTAGCCTAAATTCTGAAAGTTTGTTGCAGTTAAGCTTTAAATGAATATTTAAAATTCATCGTATAACTAAACAAAAAAAAATGTACAACTAAACTAAGACATGGACAAAGGACCTCTTTTCTTGAAGAAGATAGCAAAATGTATAATCTACGTGAAATCATGCTCAATATCAGTGATTAGTGAGATGGAAATCAAAGCCACTATGAGGAATCACAACCGTTAGGATGCTTCATTTGTGAATAACCAATATGGGAAGGGTGTGGAGAAACTGAAGCCCTCATGCATTCCTAAGAGGAAGGCAAATGGTGCAGCGACTGTGGAAAACAGTTTGGTGGTTCTTCAAATTATCAACCATACAATACCACACAATCCGGTAATTTCACTCTTAGGTTTATAACCAAAAGAATTGAGAGCAGGAACAAAAATAGCTATTTTACAGTTATACCTATAGGGAATATTATTCATAAGATTCAAAAGGTGCAAACAACCCAAATGTTCACCACTCATGAGTGGTTGAATAAAAGGTGGTGTGTTCATACTGTGAAATATTAGTTAGCTGTAAAAACGAAATTCTGATACAAGCTTTAAAAGGGGACGAACCATAAAACCATACTAAGCAAAGTAAGCCAGACACAGAAGAATAACCATGTGTGAATGCACTTACATGAATTTCCTAGAGTGGGCAATTTTATAGGGACAGGGAGAACGCAGGATATGAGAGGCTTAAAGAGAAGTGGAGAGATGTTTGCTAGAAATCGAGTTTCTATTTGAAATGAAAAAAATCTTGAGGACTCACAGTGCTGATCTTCATTGAATGCTGTGAATTGTACTTAATGCCACTGAACTGGAAACTTAAAAACGGTTAAAGAATTGTGAGCGATATGTTAACCACAATAAAATGCCGACAAAGCCCATGTAGAATTCAAAACACATTTTGGTAATTATCCTTTGCAAATTATGGGAGTCATAAAAATAGCTAATTTGAGAGACTCCCTGTTCCAGTTGGTTCCAAACATGAGCAACACAGTTAGCAGTGTTCCTTCGGTAAGGCCTTCACGCTGGGCATTGTCGAGGTCACCTCCCCAACCCTGGGGAGCCACCCGGCATGCCCAGGAAGGTACCAAGCAGATGGATCTTATGCTGGCACAGCAGATTCTGTGGACGCAGTGACAGAACAAACATTGCAGAGGTCGACACTACTGTCAGAGGTAGTTTTCATTTTGGTCTGTCTTTAGTGAAACTGTGTGTACTACACCTAACGTTGTGTGAGTACGCCCACATTTTCCATTATTCAAATATGACATTTTATTGAGCTTGAATATCGCCTTTAAAAGCGAAATATTATTCTATAATTTCATTGTTTATTATTTTAAAATTACATACATATCATCAAATGAAAGTGTTGTGGTACCTGTATGATTGAGAGGTTACCTAAATTTTACCTTTCACATTTGTTAGGTTTTTTTTTTTTATAGCTTTTTTTGTTGTTTGTTTTTGAGACAGGGTCTCGCTTTGTAGTTCAGGCTGGCCCTGAGCTCACTATGTAGCCCAGGCAAGCCTCGAACTCAGCAATCCTCTTGTCTCTGCCTCCCAAGTGCTGGGATTACAGGCGTGAGCCACCACGCCCAGTTTACATTTGTTAGTTTTTTTTGACTTGTGAATTCTATTAACCATTTAATGATGAAATAAACCAATATTTTTAATTGAATTCTTTATTGGTACAATTAATATATATCTCACAGTCACACATAAGATTGGGGAATATGTACCAATATATGATGCAAGTCAATTCTCATTTTTACCCATATCCCCCCCCACACCTCCCCACCCCCTTTATACATGCTCTTTTATTTTCTTTCAGAATCATATTTATTCCTTCCCCTCATTACATCCCCACACCAAATTCTACAAAAACTGTTATACTTTTTGGAGCTCATTTGCATATACAGGTGCTCATATCAAAGAGAAGATCCAGTATTTGCCTATCTGTGATCTATTTATTTCACTCATTAGCATGTCCTCCAGGTGTATCCATTCGCACATAAATGAATCAATGTTGTCATTCTTTATGGCAGAATAATACTCATATATATATATATATATATATATATATATATATATATATATATATATATATATATATA
>PVIC010026476.1:0-24517 GCA_004025085.1 Thryonomys swinderianus | reverse complement strand
ATTGAGAGCAATAACTGAGTACCATCAGCATACTCTGAGGAGCAGGAAGAATGGAAACACAAAGGAAATGTCTCTGTTGCACCTGTGGTTCCTAAGTGAAATACAAAAACAAGACAAGTTCTAGAACAAGACTAAGGAATATGACAGGACCTTATTTTCTCAGAGCAGAGTCAATGATTTACCATTCAGGTTCAAGGAGACAACAGCTGTTTTCCCCAAAATGTTAGAAGTACTGTGTCATCCTTTATGTATGAATATGGGCCTTAAATTCAATCAATGCACATATATTACTAATTGTATAATATTGGTTTCCTTATTTTGTTTGTTGTTTTTGCGGTACCAGTGGTCAAACTCAGGACCTTGTGTTTGAGAGCAGGTGCAGTGCCACTGAGCTACATCCCTGGCATTAACCGTACAATTGTGAACAATAACTTGAATGTTCTAAACATCAGTTTCCTCATTCCTAAAAGTGAAGTGATCTACTCCCCATTGACTGAACTAGGAAATTAAGAATTATTTATGTTAAAGATTCAGCCCCAACATAGTGCTTGAGAAGACTTCCCTGAGTTGTTGACATCATGGTTATTAAATCTCGCTCAGGACATAGTTGCATTTGGGCCTGGAGCTGACACTTGCATGTTTCTGGGCAACAGCAGGGAGTTCAATGTGCTCAGAAATGGGCACCCTCTGTTACTCATTGGGGTGCTTGTTCACTTAAGGGTCATGGTGTGACTTTGGCTTCAAAGAGAGACGCTTCAATATAGGGTAGGAACTCACACTTTATAACTATTTCACTTTCCAATTATTCTTTTTTTTTTTTTGAGACAGGGTCTTGCTTTGTAGTTCAGGCTGGCTCTGAGCTCACTATGTAGCCTGGGGAAGCCTCAAACTCAGCAATCCGCCTGTCTCTGCCTCCCGAGTGCTGGCATTACAGGCATGAGCCACCACACCCGGCTCCAATTATTCTTTATGACAGTAGCAGAGGGGATATAATCAAGGTTCCAAACATAAACATCATTCACTAAAATAATTTGACACAGAATTGTTTCTCCATAGGGTAATTTGAAATCAAAATATTTAGACACAGGCACATGTTGCAAAGAAATCTCTCACAAAGAGACATCATACAACACACATTAAATAGTCTTGATCTGCACCATGATTTCATTATTTTTAAATGTAAAATATAAATAATTATACTTTTTCAAAACATGTCATAGCTTTATGTCATTTCAGTGATCTCCACTAAAAGGATTGCAAAGTAGCTATATTTCATGCAAAAATGTCTTTTAAACTAAAAGCAAGTTTAAGTGAAATTTGATCAAAAGTTATTTTTAAATGATATGGAAGTATCAAATATATTCATGTGGGAAATTTATAAAAACTAAGTTTTATAATGTGACTCAACAATGTTTCAAGCCTCACGGTTTTCTCATTTCAAATACTAAGAACAATTAATTCCTTTTAAATAATTATAGACTTTAAAGA
Organism: Thryonomys swinderianus; assembly: GCA_004025085.1. NCBI lineage: Eukaryota > Metazoa > Chordata > Mammalia > Rodentia > Thryonomyidae > Thryonomys > Thryonomys swinderianus. The sequence goes on along the minus strand of PVIC010026476.1, from coordinate 23,029 downwards.
AGGAAAACAATCATGATTAATATGATAAACATCTTTAAAATGTCAACATAATCATGTCTCAATGACATACAAGCAAAACAGAATTTACCACTTCAAAAATATAAAGCACAATTAAATAAAATGAAATAAACATAAAAAGTGATAAAGTAAGATCTCACTTATTTCATTATTTTTTATAGTATAAATTAAGGATTCTTAGTACTGAGATTTGGGAGAAACCTACGTAGTTTGTGCACACAACATGATTTATACGTATGCATATTAGCTAATTTCTTGGTGTTTATCATGATTAAAAGCACTACCTGTGCAGTCAAATTACAACTATGGAAATTTCTTAGCAGCAAAGGACAGAATCCATTATTCCAAAAAGTCAGAGCCGTCCCCAGCAGTTTCCTGGACGACATGTCAATGCTGACATCATTGGAAGGTATTGGGGAAGCCTGAATTCTCTTGGTTTTCAAGCACTCTCCAGCGACTAATATATGAAGGGAGGGGCGTCGGAGCCACTGGAGTCTTCCCTGTGAGGGCACTTCCAGTATTTCTACAAGTGGGTGTTTCAACAACTGTTGACAGAAACATGAATTTTCAATTCACTCAGCTGGGAGAAATGAGATATTTTGACTGAGATATATTATCCTGTCCCACTTTGTAGCAAAAAGGCAGTAAAGTGTTTCTGCAGGGTCAAATAACAGAGAAGTCATCAGCTAGTGGCAGGGAAGGCATTCATGCAGCAATATAATAGAATGGACAGAATGTGAATTAGGCTGAAGTCAAGGATACCAAGAGAAAAAAAAAATAGAAAGAAAGAAAGCAACAGTCCATAAAACACAAGGCCTGGAGCCCTGTGTGTGTGGTCCCTGCCACAAAAGAAGATGTCACTAAAAATATGGGTTCCAGTATGTGACAGAGAACATACAGTGATAGAGAAGCTACATGCTACAGGAGGCTACTATACCTTAATTTGCCTTTCTGTAAAGAGGACTTAATAATTCATAAATGCATTTTGAAAATGATGGAAATGTCCTTTTGGTTTTTCTTCAGCACTTGAAAGAAACCTCTGGTATTTCAAGGACAGAGCCTCTGAGAGACTGATCCAGCTCATGAGCAGGTCTGTGGCAGAGACAGAATGAGTATGGCAGCAATAGGAAACTTGGCCCGTGAAGACTTAGTGCCTGCCTTGGTCACTTTGGTCAGTAAAGTGAAAATCTTCCACTGGCTTTTTCACCTAGTATTTTCCATAGTTCTTCATTTCCACTCTTTTGTTAGTTAGCTTGTGCTGTCATAACAAATCACCATGACTTCAGCGGCTAAAGCAATGTACCGGCATGCACTGTTAATGACAGGACTATGTTCTAAGAAAAGCATTGTTAGGTGGTTTGGTCACTGTGCAAACATCACAGTGTGTCCTCACATGTACCTACAGGACACGGGTCAACCACTTGGAAGGACCTTGTGACACAGAAGAAGAGGAAACATGGCGAGCCCTGGAAATAGGTGCTTCTCTCTAACATGGTACACTTCTTCTGCAAACCAAGAAGTCCATGCTAAAATACCATAATGAGAAAAATACAGTATAGTAAATAGATACATTAATCTAATAGATTAACATAATCATGTATTGTCTGTATTATGTACTGCATTATGTTTTTATTTGTGTGGCAACATAATAGGTATATTATACCATCATTACCACAGACTAGTGTCTTCTGCCATGACTCCATGACTTCCATGACATGATAGCCAATTGCAATTGCTCCTCTCTGTTGTAATCTTATGAGACCACCATCACCACATACATGGTCTATCACTGATCAGAACTTTGTTATGTGGCAGAAAACTTAGTTTTCTTGCAGCTTGGAAGTCAGGGAAGTATAAGATCAAAGTGTCAAAAAAATTCAGGGTCTAGACAGGGATTTTGTTTTTGTTTGTTTGAAGACAGCTACCTTCTTGTTATAGTCTCATGTGGAGAAAGATATATCAATCTTTGATGACTTATCTTAGAAGGACACTAATCTGATTTGTGAAGGTTCTACTGCCTTGATGTAATTACTCTGAGTCTTCAATTCTAAATATTATCACATTCGTAACTACAATATCAACACATGAATTTGGAAGAAAACATTCAATTCAGTGCAAACTCTAAAAGTTTCTTGGTATCACACATATGCCAAACTATGTGGTGAAGATTCAGATTGTGAAGATCACTCTAAAGGATATTTCAAGAAATTGATGGGCCGGAGGGTTAGCTCAGTGGTTCCAGCGCCTGCCTTGCAAGTGCAAGGTCCTGAGTTCGGTCCCCGGTAACCACATACAATGCCGGGTGTGGAGACTCACGCCCACCAGCCATCAATACCACATACCACAGTGCCAGGCATGGTGGCTCACACCTGTCATCCCAGCACTCGGGAGGCAGAGGCAGGAGGATTGCTGAGTTCGTGGCAGCTTGCCTGGGCTACATAGTGAGCTCAGAGCCAGCCTGAACTACAAAGCGAGACCCTGTCTCAAAAAAAAAAAAAGAAATTGATATGACTGAACCTCGAGTATATGATGAACTGATAGATGCTGAAACAAGATGTGAAGGTAAAAAGATAATTCTTTAAAAAGATGAATGACTCTTTACAGTAAAATTAGAATTCTACTGTCCTGATATTCAAACGTAATATTAGAGAAGAAAGCAAATGGGTTAGCCAGCTTTCCATTTCTATAGTAAATCAGTTTATAAAAAGAAAAGATTTATTTTTGTTCATATTTTCAGAAGATCCAGTTCATGATCAAATGATCCCACTACTTTTAGGCCTATCACTAGACATCACAGCACAACAGGGTGGAGAAAAACTATTCTCCCTGTGGCCAGACAGAGAAAGAAAGAGGAAGAGGCCAGGAATCCAGTCTCGCTGAGAACACTCCCCCAGTGGCTTGAATACTTCCCAAAAAGGACCCGGATCTTAAAGACTCCACTGTCTCCCAACAGATCAGATCTGGGGAGTAGATATTCACCGCATGGGCCTTTGGAGGACAGTTAAGATAGATCAGGATGGGGCCGGAGGGTTAGCTCAGTGGTTCCGGCGCCTGCCTCGTAAGCGCAAGGTCCTGAGTTCGATCCCCGGGAACCACATATAATGCTGGGCGTGGAGACACGCCCACCAACAATCAACACCACATACCACAATGCCGGACGTGGTGGCTCACGCCTGTCATCCCAGCACTTGGGAGGCAGAGACAGGAGGATTGCCGAGTTCACGGCGACTTACCTGGGCACCGTAGTGAGCTCAGCGCCAACCTGAACTACAAAGTGAGACCCTGTCTCAAAAAGCAAAAAAAAAAAAAAAAAAAAAAAAAAAAAAAAAAAAAAAAAAAAAAAAAAAAAAAAAAAAAAAAAAAAAAAAAAGATAGATCAGGATGACATTTTATTGTTATTTTCCAGAACTTCACACGATTAGTGTGGTAGCCTATTATGTTGTTTGAAGGAATTAAAATCTTTTATAAGTCTCTTTTTAAAAAAATTTTTACAAGGAGGGCATTTATCATATAAGTTTTGATCTGACTTGAATAACATGCATCTAATTGCTAAGAATATTTTTAAAGTATAAATAGGTTACAGTGTTCTATTTTAACTTTGAAAAGGATACTGTCATGATGATCTATTTAAATGAAAATCTGTATTTCTAACAACACGTGTGTCATCAAATTTAAGCTGGCAGCCAGACTGTCAAAACTCTCACCACTTTTTTTAATAGAAATGTTTATATGAAATTTCATTAGTTCCTACACAGATAAAGCTGTTTTCAAAAAAAAAAAAAGATGGAAGATCTTTTATTTCAAAGCCCACAATAAGAAAACAAGTTCTATTCAAAAAATAAAGGGTGGTCAAATATACTACCTGGTGACAAATATAAAAAATCCAATACTTGGCTGCCTTGAGTCTCTAGTATTTATAATTCTGGACAATTCCTGTGAGGTAATTTTGGATTGCCTTATTTGGAAATCAGTTTAGGAAATCTTTAAGAAATAGAAGCTTTTAGCTTACTGCAATTGAATTTCGATTTATGGCCCCGGCAATGTCAGTGTCTCGGTACACTATTGATATGATTATGCATACACAATCCTCTTGTAAAGTGTACTGAAGTTCTTTATCAGGTAGAATATGGTGGTAGAGTACCCAGTTTGCTTCTTTTTTGAGCTCAGTCTTCAGTATCATTTCCAGAAACAGTAAAAATCCCGCAGACACAGTGCTCACTGAATAGACAATGAAAATTCATAGGATTTTTGACACATTTTTCTAGTCTTTGTTTTAAAATAAAAACAAGGCTTGTTTAGCTATTTGACATAGTTATTTTCAATGTGTGATAAGGCCAGATTTTTCCCAGTTTTTGATACAGAACAAAGTACAACTGAAAATAGACCAACCTTAGTAGAGTGCTATTTTATAAAATTAAGTCCCTATAATGAATGCTATGGGCTGAATTTTGTCTGCAATAAATGAATTCGGAGGGATGGCAAACATAAAAGTCTGTAATAAATCCCTAATCTCTAGTATCACATATTTTGATTTATTTAAAAGTAGGGCTCTTTGGAAATGTAGTTACAGTGAATAGGTAGGATAGACCTTGAATCCATTCTGACTGATATCTTTATTTAAAGAGGACAGAGATACAAGCAAAGATAAACACAGCGATAGGTTTAGTGCAGGGAACAGGAATTCACAAGATTAGCATACAACATCTACCTTTGGGGCCAAATGTAAGAACGCAAGAGATCCGTCCACAAGCTACAAGTCTGACAAATCCTGCCTAGTCACAGAGTCCAGGCGATGTCCCATAGAAGTCGGTGTCAGGAAGCCGGTGATGAGAGAATGGAAGATCTGCACTAAAAAGCTGCTTTTGGAAGCTGAGGTGTCTCTGCCCTATGACAGGAAACAACGGTGAAGGCCAGGAAAGGATGAGTCCCTCTGAAGGGAACCACAGTCATCCTTGGTGGTGACGAGAACCTGAGCCTCTGAAAACAGCTGCAGTGGAGCTCTTTTGAGGAAGATCAGTCACAAGACACTGAGTCCTTGGAGTATCGGAGACTGGAAGAGGCAGAGAAGGACCCTCCCTGAGAAGACTGGGCAAAACATGGCATACAGACACTGTGATTGAGTTTGCACTTTCAACTTCCAGAAGTCATGTGACTCCACGGATTTCGGTTCCATTTAGCTTAAAACGGTTACTTCAACATCTCTAGGAGACTAATACAGAATAAGATGTATTTTGAAATTGTATTAAGTCAACAACTCAGAAAGGGATTCCAATAGTCCAAGACCCCAGCACAGTGTTCTCGGCACCATCCTCAGCACCTGTGCAACTGGGGCCTTCGCACACCGAGTAAGCAACTGGATATCTTTATGCTCTCTAGTTCTCTTTTACTTAAAGGTGATGATTTACATTTTTCTTCTTTATCTCTATGCTTTCCTTGTTTTTCTAATTATCATCTTTATCAATGTAAAACTTTAGTCTTATGAACCCTTCAGTAGATTCATAATTTCAGAGCCCTGTAGTTATGATATTGAAAGAGATTTGTAGCAGATGCCAGCATGTAACTTGCCCAGTGCTGCCACTGGAGGTTTTGTTTGTTTGTCTGTCTGTTTTGTGGTACCAGGGATCAAACTCAGGCCTTTGTGCATCCAAGGTTGGCACAGTACCACTTGAGCTAAATCCCCAGCCATACACTAGAATATTTTTGGCTGAATTTGTAAGTCTATAAATTATTCTGATGGATTCATCTGTAGATATTATCATTTCACATTTGAGATTCAAAGCTCAACTTCCTTTCAAATTGAAAAGATCATTCACTTCATAGGAAGGGGAAAAAAATCCCTTTATTCTGTTTCCTTAAATGTTGGTTGCTGACTGTTGAACATTGTATTTAGTGAGCTGCTCCACGATGACTGAAGTTGAAGCATGTATTAATGAGGCCTGAGCATCCTAACCTCCTTTGCCTGATGAGGAGAATCAAGTTCCTTTTGGATAATTACTGTGGTTCCAAAAGATAAAACATCCCTGACCATTGAGGGAAGTGTTTGTTAACAGCAAGACTATGACACTATCAATAAAGACTCCAAGGTAAAAGGTTAAAAGAAAACAGTTTATTTCTGGAAAAAATTTTGCAATGGCGAATGTAGATTCCCCCAAAATGTCAGATCTATGCATTTATTTAGGACTCTATTTCTTATGTTCCATATAAAGGGTAGAAGAAAAAACATGAAGAAACACATGTCCTGCTTTTTACAACTTATAAACAGAATTTGAACTCATCTCCTCTTTCACAGTCCATTGGCAAGAATTTAGTTCTATGGACAAGTATAGTTTCGAGAAGAACTAGGAAATAGACTCTGTGGGCTGGAGGGTTAGCTCAGTGGTTCCGGTGCCTGCTCGCAAGTGCAGGGTCCTGAGTTCGATCCCCGGTAACCGCATATAATGCTGGGTGTGGAGACACGCCCACCAGCAATCAATCCCACATACCACAATGCCAGACGTGGCGGCTCATGCCTGTAATCCCAGCACTCGGGAGGCAGAGACAGGAGGATTGCTGAGTTCACGGAGGCTTGCCTGGGCACCATAGTGAGCTCAGGGCCAGCCTGAACTACAAAGCGAGACCCTGTCTCAAAAAGCAAAAAAAAAAAAAAAAAAAAAAAAAAAAAAAAAAAAAAAAAAAAAAAAAAAAAAAAAAAAAAGAAAGAAAGAAATAGACTCTGGGCATTCGCTGTATTTTCATTCGCAACTACTAATAGAGAAGAAACTGGGAGATGTCAGCGCATGGCGTCCATGTCTTCCAAACAGATGTTACAAGTATAAATTGGAATATTTATTTGTTTTTAGGAAATTATATATGATCTAATTACATGGGGAAACCTACAGAAGTCATTCAAACTATATCCAGTTCTAAATATTTCCATAAAATTTATCATGAAATCCTTTGTTGACATGTTAGGCATCCTTCCAATATTTTCAAAACAAAGTTTATATCCAACTTTAAGATTAAACTAATTTACAGTTGATTGGCTGCTCAAAATGGTACAGAAAATAAATTAGGTGTTTTCCAGTCACCTTCCTCATAGGTGGAATGAAGTACTCAACACAACAAGTTAAAGGAGGAATAATTTAATTCACAGTTTCAGCCCATGCTTGGCCAGTTTAAACATAGAAACTGTATGGTAGAAAGGCCTGAGTGAAGACTGCCCATGTGATGAGGATCAGGAAGCAGAGAGAAAGGAGGAGCAAAGGGGAGTGGAGTGTCTTTTAGGCTACACACCCAGTGACCTGGCTTTTTGAGCTAGAACCCACCTCCCAACAGGAAATCAGCTATTTTGACCCAATGGCTCCATCACCTTCCAAAAGCCCTTTCTATGAGTGCATGAGGCCTTTGGGGAAATTCTCAATCCAAGACATAATGGATATCATGTCATAAAGTTACTGGACATGTACCAGAAATACACAACAATATCTGTAAATTTTATAGGAGCCCAGATAATGAGGACTAAGGCCTACCTGACCTGTGTGAGCACAAAAGAGAAAAGCAGAAAAGCTGTGTCTCCCTTGGCAACACATAGGCATGCTAGCACATTGTAAGTTCTAGGGAAGAATCAGTACAGCTGAGATCTGGTTGTTCACATGGGTACATGCTACAGATAATAACAGGCAGGTGAATCTTTTTTTTTTGAGAAAGGGTCTCGCTTTGTAGTTCGGGCTGGCCCTGAGCTCACTATGTAGCTCAGGCAAGCCTGGCACTCAGCAATCCTCCTGTCTCTGCCTCCCGAGTGCTGGGATGACAGGTGTGAGCCACCACGCCCGGCACTGTGGTATGTGGTATTGATGGCTGGTGGGCATGAGTCTTCATGCCCAGCATTGTATGTGGTTACCGGAGATCGAACTCAGGACCTTGCACTTGCGAGGCAGGCTCTGGAACCACTGAGCTAACCCTCCAGCCCAGGTGAATCTTCTTTAACCTAACTGCTTGTTCCTGTGGCTAAGTGAATAAAAGTAAGGTGAGCCAGGTGTTTGGGATTTTTTCCACTAAAGGCAAGAGCCCCCTGGATCCTTGATTTTAAAATACTTCTGTGTCTGTGTCTTTAATCTCCAGTTACCCCCTTTGTTTAGTCATTCCGAGCAGGCTGGTCTCCTCCAGTTTCCCTGAATATCTCTTTTGAAAGCAATAGAGAATGTTTAGGAGGGCCAGGGATTTAGCTCAAGAGATACTGCACCTACCTTGGAAACAATACAGTGTTTAGGGTTGGAGAAGACAGAAACTTCTGGAACAATAGCTGTCTTCTTGTTGTCCATTGGTCCAAACAGAAGGTGAAGTCAAGGGTGAAAGGTAGAGAAAGAGAGGAGATGACCTCCTATAACAAAAATTATTTACTAAGAATTGGAGATGTACACTAGCAATACAGAATCTGGTTTTCTAGAAATATAAATTGGAAGGTTGTAGAGAAGTCAGATTCCTAGTGTGATCATTTCTCTAGTTCTTGTGTTTGATTTTTTTTTTTGGCCCAAGGAATTATAATCACTTTTGGTTAGTACATGTAGTCCTTCCACTGTTCATTATTTCCTTTTCTCTAAGCTCATAAAGCAGTTTACTAATAACCTTTGTAAATTATGGTGTCCATTATATTTTGTTTCATCATGTGAGTTACTTCCTAAAAATGTCTTGTGTTTTATATATATACATTTTGAAAATCAAATTAAATTTATATTGATTCAGAATTTTTCTAGATACTGTTTCATCGAATGTTTTCCTTTGGCTCTTTTGTTTCTAAAGGTTGCTGCAATATCATAAAAAAAGGCAGGAGATTGTCCTGAAAGGACTTGAATCGCAGTGATAGTGTGTTTGTCTAAGGGCAGGAAGAAAAGATGGCAGCCATATTTGTACCTCTGAAGTCTTCCACTGTATTTGCAGACCTCTCACAAAAGCAGTCTGTGAGCTTTCATGGTATGTGAAACTATTTTCTTAGGTGATAGGAAACCACCCACATTTTGGGCATCATAGTGGCCCTGAGTGACTCTGGGAAATAGCATCATCATAGAGACACAATTAGATTCTTAACATGCACTTGTCTAGGCCTAGAAAGAGGGCTGTACTGTTCCAGAATGTAAAAGGAACTCTCCAAAGATAAACAAACACAGGCTTTGGGATAACATTTAATATAGAAGTCAAGTTCATTAACATATTGTGTGAAAAATTTGCCAAGCATATCGACTTGCTCTCAGTTCTCCAGTGTGGGCAATCAGACTTCGACCTCAGCACCCCGACCCTGCTTGGAAGCTGCCTCTGGTGTCTTGAATCCATCCTGCCTGAAGGCAGAGCAAGTGCCAAGCAACGCTAAATTTTCCAGTAGTGTCTCTCTCATATGTCACTCCTATTTTCTTCTCTATTCTTTTCCCAGAATTTCCCAGAACAGTGACTTCTCTTGTTCGCATTGATTAGCAACAAGTCTCTTTGTGCTACAGTTTATAGATGAGAAAACTGCGGTGGAGGGATCTTTTGCTTCCCTCGGGACAGTGGACGTAATAGTGAAGAGCACAGGCTCAAATGTGTTAGATTACTCAAACTACTTCCAGGTTGGAATCCCGGTTCTGCTTATTTATGAATATTTATTAGCAGACCTAATTAGCATTACACAAACGCGTGTAAGAAGTATAAAGTACCAAACATGAGGAAAGAAATGTTCTGAGGTCTCAAGTAAAATAAAACATTTTTCATAAGACAAACAGTTGTAGCAAGAGGTATTTCATATATGAAAGCAAATATATGGGTCATGTTTCACACTGCACAAAAATGAACCTAAACAGAAGAAAACAAAACTAAGAAGACCACAGGTCCCATGTCAGATTATTCTGATTACAGTCCTAACTCCATGTCTTTTTAACTAGGGATTTGGGGAAATTTGCTTAACATTTATCTGCCTCCCATTTATTCCTTTTAAAAATGGAAACGATGACAACAGTGCCCAGGCTGACAGGAATGTTATGAGAATTAAAAGATCATGACTTTATAGCAACCACAATAAACATTAACTGTCACTATTATTATTGCCAAATGAGTAAATTCCAGGTCCCAAACTTTCCTGTGTTGCCATGTTCTCCATCCTGACAGAATAGCTTCATTACATGACATTAGTAGTGCTGGTGAATACCACTTCAATACATATCTAAGATGTAATTACTAAAATAAATTAAAAATTCTGCTCTTTCAAATAGCACAAAAACAAATTAGTTCTCTGCATGTACAGCTTTTCTCATTTAATATGTATATTATTTACTTTTCTGGCTGCTGAAAAGAGATACCCATACTCAAAATTAGAGGAAAGGTTTATTTAGCTCACAGTTTGTAGAAGTTTTAGTCCATAGTTGCCTGGCCCCAAGGCACGGTGGCATGGCAAAGGAGCATCACAAAGGAGAAACAGTGCATGGCAGAGAGAAGGCAGCAAATGTAGCAAGCAACGAGTAACAACAGCAACAAACTACTCTTTCTATCTCTTATATCTTACTCAAGCTACCTGCCTTTAGGGTAGGTAGAACTCACACTTGAGATTGGGTATGCCTAATTGTTGAATTGCATTTTTAATCAATCTCAGTGTCTCATATGATTCCAGCATCATATTTTAGATCCAGCCACCTCTGAAAAGCCCCACCCATGACCATGTTAGGCTTTGGAGGTGCTTCTAGACACAAGCCATAACAATAAGTGACACGACATAATTTATTTTACATCATTTTCTTTTTGAAGCAGTGTAGTACTGTTTTATGTGTTTTGGCTGCTGAAAAACTGAATGCCTTAATCTTTAGTTTATGCTTAATTAGGAGAACCAAAGCTGAGAAAATTGATGTCTCCTTGCAATGCATAAATTATAGTTCAAATCTACCATGTAGGATCAGGAAAAGATCATAGTAAAACTTTTCTTCTTTGATTAAAAAAAATATCAATAAGTCTTATTGATCAAAAGGCACAGAGTTTCAGCATGAGAGGAGGAATAAATTTTGAGATCCATTGTATAACAGGGTGATCACAGTCAATAATATATTGTATATTTCAAAATAACTGAAAATGCACTTTAAATCTCATAAAATGACATATAAATGAAGTAATAAAGATATTAATTAGCTTGATTTAAAAAGTACTGATTGTGTATATTTCAAAATATATCATTTTACCCTATGAAAATATGATTATGATCTATCAAAATTTAACAATTTTTAAAAATTAAAAACAATTCAAGTGATAGGAGATTAATTAATAAATGCTAATACACCCATATGCAGTGACACCATGTGGCTATTAAATCATGCAGTGAATTAATATTTATTGACATAAAAGATATTCTGGATAAATTGCTAAGTGGTGAAGATGTGTTAAAATTATATTAAACACGAAAAACATCTGAATTTAACGACGCCTACTAAACAAATGTCAAAATGGTTACACTTAAGTGGGGGCTTTGGGCCGGTCTCTCTGTCAATTTATATGTATACAAATTTTCTGTATAGCATGTGTATTCAGTTTTGTAACTATTTTTAAAAATCATTGTTTTAAAATGTCAAAGGCAAATGGCAATAAAAATGGAGTAAATGGGCCGGGCGTGGTGGCTCACGCCTGTAATCCCAGCACTCGGGAGGCAGAAGCAGGAGGATTGCTGAGTTCGAGGCTTGCCTGGGCTACATAGTGAGCTCAGGGCCAGCCTGAACTGCAAAGCAAGACCCTGTCTCAAAAAAAAAAAAAAATGGAGTAACTGGTACAGTGATATCCATTCTTTAAGTCCTATCCCTGACTCCTGAACATTCTATTTTTACTCAATATTCTTTGCTCCCCAAGTTCATATTAGTTTTCAAAGTTCATTTTCTGAAGTTTTACTTAATGTTATAAGCATACTTCTGGAGCAAAAGATTGTAATTGAGAAAAAGAAATTTAGAATGCTTCCTAAAATTCATCCTCTATACTCTTTTAATTAGAACAGGCTCAGGAGAGACATAAAAATGAAATTATTGACTCATCTGAAATTAAAGATCCTCATTGTATTTTCTTCAAGAAATGTAGCATGACTCTTGTTAAATAATGATTTTTGCATTTTAATTACATTAAATTCTGCCTTTCTAAATTCCTGCTGTCATTCTAATTAAAAGAAAATTTCTCATTTTCTGTGCAGCAGTTCTATTTAGTTAAGGTTAAAAAAAAAATCTCTGTATCATCTTCCAGAGATGTTTCAAACTCTGAAGAAAGTAAAGCTGTTCTTTACTGAAAAGACTGTGTCCAATGCCATTCAAGTGGTGTGAAAAATATGACATACACACTTGCTACACATTTATTCCAATAAAGAGAAGCCTCAGGTGGATATGCCATTAAAAAAGAAATCTTCAAGCTATCACAACAAAGTATCAATATTTTTTAAAAATTCCTGATTTAGTACAAAATCCAAGGTGTGCCCCTTTTTCTTTTTGACACAATCATTAAGCATATATGTGGGGCATAGATGATGCTTACATGTTGTAAACATTGTATGATGATCAAATCAGGGTAACAATTATCGTTATCACCTTAAACACTTAATGTTTCTTTGAAGTGAGAACATTTTTTCTACTTATTTTGAAATATACTGTAAATTATCATTGTCTATAGTTACCCCACTATGCAATAACACACTAAAACTTATCTCTCCCATCTAAAAATAGCCTAGTACTCAACCTGCAAATGGGGATCATTTTACTTCTTCTTTTCCAATTTCCACGCCTTTGAATTCTTTCTCTCTTCTGATAGTTTTGGTTAGAACTTTCACTTTATGTTGAGCAGAAGTGACGAAAGTGGATCAGGTATGTTCTTGAAAAGATTCAACACAGCCACTGCTCTACCTAGTAACATTTCCCCATCCTTTTGAATAAGATATTGCACATTTTGCTTGATCACCTCTGATGTACATTATTTAAGCTTAACGGTAGTATTCTGAGGGATAACAGGCTAGATATCCAGTTTGTGACTGCATAGCTTCATTCCATTAACATATTTTAAGCAATGAGCACTAGTAAAATGAAAATCAAAAAAAGGATAGAAGCAAGGCAAAGAAATATGTTGATGCTCTCTAGCAAAATAAACTGTGTTATCCCAAGAAGAACAATTAGAAATAGAAGTGCTCATATGGAAAGCAAAAATCTAAGACCTAAACATTAGAAAATGTATTCATTCCATCTATACATGCACAAGTTGTTTTAAAAACACTTTTCAATTCCTGGGCATCATGGCTTATGCCTGTAATCCCAGCACTCAGAAGGCAGAGCCAGGAGGATAGCCTGGGCTACATAGTGAGTTCAGGGTTAGCCCGAACTATAAAGTGAGACCCTTTCTCAAAAAAATTAATATTTTTTTATCTCACAGTATCTATCATACATTCTAGAACTCATTTAAAAATTCAAAGGGAAAAGGGTAGGGTTAAGTAATGAGGGGAAAGAAAAAATATGATGCTAATACAAAGAAAGAAAGCATCTGTGTATGGGGGTAAAGGAATGGGTATGTATGTATGTAGGATAGGTAGGGGAATGGGTAAAAATGAGAATTAACTCATGTCATATACTGAAACAAACTCTCAAAGTTGAGTGTGATTGTGATGTGTATATAGAATGTAATAAAGAATTCAATTAAAATTTATCAAAATAAAAATAAACATATTTTTCAGGGCCTGACCTTGTCAAACCATAGGATGGGTATTGGGAATACAAAGAATAGTAAATGGACCAGCATGACAGAAACATGGTAGATGTGGAATTACCTTAATAGAATTGCATAATGTGAAAAGTAGAAGCCAAAGACTAGAAGTAAACGTAATTTTCCTATAACGGAGAAAATATTTCAAACTGAAAGGTCTAACGGTTTCATAAAAATAAACAAAATGAAAAATAATAAGCCAATATAAAAAGAAAATTATTTGTTTTTGTGCACCCAGTGTACTTTTTTCTGCTTTCTCTTTTCCAACTAAAAATAAAGCTTCCATGAAGTCCTATCCTTTCATTAAACACACTCGACAAACAACAATAAAACAACTATGTTTTGAGAGATGCAGCATCAAACAGAGAGATGGAGAAGACACAGACAACCAATGAGAACATGGTGTGCTTAGAAATAAAACAGACATATTGTGGCAGAATACAGTGAAATCTGAGATTAATGACATCTCAAGGCTGAGATTATGTACTTATATTCATTTCTAAGTGAAAAAAGAAGAATGGTGTTAGGATTTGAAAGGTATTATTAGAGAAAATTTGGTGAAGAGAAATAAATAATTACCAACTATTTTTATCTGAGTTTTGAGGAAAAAGCTACCCGGAAAGATAATTTTAAAATGTTTTTAATATCTAAAGTTCAGCTTGACTCCCTCTTCTCTCTTTCTAGGAACTTCCCCCCAAAAGTCTATATTGCTTATCAAAATTACTGTTGGCTTGGAGATTTTGTTCAAAGGTCCTGACATGTGATGAGATTATCTACTGGATTTTTAAAAAATTTTATTTTTTAATTGATTTTTTGTTTGTTTGTTTGTTTGTTTTTGAGATAAGGTCTCCCTTTGTAGTTCAGGCTGGCCCTGAGCTCACACTGTAACCCAGGCAAGCCTGGAACTCAGCAATCCTCCTGCCTCTGCCTCCTGAGTGCTGGGATTACAGTAGGCATGAGCCAGCATGTCTGGGTGTTTTCTTTTTTTTAACCATTCATTTTTATTTTTTTACTGGATTGACATCATGGCCCTCAAGGGTCCAGAAATTTTCAGGATATTATGTCTCAAAGAGATTTCAAATCATCTAGCCCTGAATACGACTTCTGTTTCTGAAAGCTGGTGGTCCTCTTCATTCTAGTGCAGGGTTCAGACAGGACCCAGGGGTCCTATGCCGGAAGCCTGGATGTCACCCTAGACAGCTCTTGTCTTCATACTCACCGGATCCTAATTAGCACAGCCGCTTCCAGACAGCTGAAAGCCATGTCTCTCCGCACGGCATCCTCCTTCCTGCACTGTGTGACTGTGCACCATGAATTCACTCAACAGCCGCTCTACGGGCCTCTTACTGTCCAGCCACAGTCTCCCCACCAATCCATCAGATTACAAACCTCTGTATTTGACCATGTCCGATTTTGAGGAGCATGTAATGTAGTGAGTGAACTGACAGAACAGAAGAACCTGGAGATCACAGAGAGAAAAAAGCGAAAATCACAAAGGAAGTAATCTGAGAAAAATGAGCAGGAACCTGAGGCCTTAGAAACCAGTCAATGAAACTGACTTGCTCCAGAAAATAAAAGAAGCACAAAATAGAGATGTCAGATTCCATATTCAAGTTTCTTCTCCTTATTCCATACACCTTGGTGTGTAAAAAAGTACTATCACTCTTCTCTGCACACACAACTGCACAAAATATACCTTATATTTTATAAGGTACATTTTACCTTTGTTATAGTTCTTCAAATAATAAAATACATATTCAACTGAGATGGGGAAAACCCCAACATGTCTAAAAAATTAAATGCTAGGTCCCCAACGGGCTTCCTGCATGCAGGGAGGGTAACAATATCATAGGTTCCAAAGTTAGGGTCAGCACAGAAATAATCTAAATTCTGATCGCATGGGGATAGAACCAGCTGATAGACATTTGCCCAATACAAACAGGAATGGCAGCAATATAATTTATATTAATTCTAGATCCATGGAGATTCACTTACTTTCCATAGAGAAATATCTTAATAGACCCTAAAGTATTACTACCGTTATCTATCTTTTGGGCACATAGTTGGGTACATTATAGGATGAAGACACTCAGCCACATAAAACCTCCCACTACCTATGCCCATCTCTAACGTCAGCCGCATCTTCCCAGGCAGGGTAGGCCACAAAGTATATGCTCAGCTAAATGCTAGAGCATTAGCCACTTTATGGTGAGAGGTATGTAACCCCAGGTGGAGAAGAAACACAGCAGGAAAATTCACTCACTGACAAAGAAATCCAGAGCCAAAGTTAAGGTGTGAAAAGGAAACTGATTTCCCAAAGGGAAGAATTGGGATTTCATAAACTTTGTTTGCAACACTTTTTCTCAGAGAACTTGAGTCGATACCTTATTTTATCCAAATAGGTTTTCACTTTTGTAACTATTATTAGAGTTGTTGAGTTTTGCTTGTAAGTGTTGTAGATCCTGTGGTTCCCACATTTTGTTAAAAAACAGAATCACCTGAAAATATTCCTGTGGTTGAGATGTGCGATGCTTTTGGCTGGCTGTTGGAGCACTTCTTTGATTTTGTTAGCTTTTTGTTCTATCTTCCTGCTGGCTCTCGCCTCTCTTGTCTCTAATTCTGAGTGTGGTTAAGGGAAGGAAAGGCAAAGAAAAAGTCTATTTTTTGAGCCAAATAACACCACCCATGACTAACTATGTACTGTATTTGTGACTTTGGACATTTTTATCATTGCCAACTCCTGTGCCCACAAATTGCTGCTACTAAATAAGAAACTTCCATTTTATATTTGTGTGGCCTACATTCAACACATTGTTATATATAATATATATGCTTCACTGGGGTTTTGGAGTTTCTCTCTCTCTCTCTCTCTCTCTCTCTCTCTCTACATACATATATATATATATATATATATATATATATATATATATATATACATATTTCTCCTTCGTTTTTCTCTTTCTCATTTTGTTCTTTTTGTTGAAGGAAACTAGAAGGCAATAGTAAGTAAATAACAGCAATTTCTTTTTAAAGACTATCATGCTACATCTTCCTAAACCCATATGTGTAGAATAAATATAATTTAGAACTCAAAGAAGGAAAAGACAGGCAGAAATACACAAAATTACAGGGTGAGAAGTCATTTTAGCAGTTAAGCTGAAAAAGCAAGATTGTCCTGATGTGACTGTAAAGACTAAACTAATCTTTATATTTAATTCTACCATCTAAAAAACATGTATGTTATTGGAGTAAGTACTTTATGACCTTAAACATTTGCCTCATTTTAAGGATCATGTACAAATCTGCAATTCCCAGAAGGGCCGTCACACTGGACACAGACTGCAAGCGCCTTTGGCAAAGGAAAGAACTGAAGAATCAAACTCTTAAGGAGTGAAGCAGCTAAGTGTCATTAGCAAAGCAACATATGAACAGAGTATGATGCTATTGAACTGAGAATAAGACACTGAATATGGGTAATGACTCAGTTTCCCATCATGCCAACCCCCAAGTATATACTCTACCTTGAAAATGGTCTTGGATGATAGTTGAACTTATGGTGATACGGCACAGAAGTCATATGTTGAATTGTGTCACTTATCAGGTTGGACAAAGTCATAAGTGTCTCTTCTACATCTCACTTTGAGTTATTGACATTGAAACAGCACCCACCCCCCAAGCTTTGAAGACTTGCACTGACTCTGTAATTGCCTCAGAGATGTAAGTAGCTTGTTAAGTGGATCTCCACAGGGGAAGACAGGCCACACTGTGGACTTGGACTGGTGCTTGCTCAATAACCTGGGGATATTTTCACTTGTTCAGTGCTGTTGGGACTGTGGCTGATGTTCTCGGGGGTGTTCTGTGGCACTGCTAGAATCTCGAGGCCACACTCTGAGCTCCTCCACTCTTCATGATGCGCTCCAAACGTGTGGCCTCTGAGTAGAACGCAGAGAGAGTTGCCTTATACTAAAAATATTTTTTAAAGAGAAGAAAGAAAGGCAATAAACTGGATACCCAAAGGGGGCTCCTACTAGCATTCTAAATTACAATTATTGTTCTTAGACAAGGAAAACAGAGAGATTGAGTTAAAACATTGACAGTTTACTGGTGTGAGGGGAAAAAAAAAAACTGTTCCCATTGATTATTGTGGAACTATCCAAAAGTCAATATTACTCTAAGATCCTCAGTTGCTTGTCTAGATGATTTTATAGAATTTGTGTTCTTTGGATCAGTATTTTACAAAAGGCTATCTTTCTAATGATTTGAAAGATAAAGAGAATTGTCTATAAACTGGTATGGTTTCCTCTTTACATTTTCAGATCAATAATTTGAACTGTAATGAGAGGAGTTTGGCTCACCTTCCCTTGGCTTAAATCTTCATCTTGCTGGCTCTCGTGTGCTTTTTCATTATTTTGTGGCAAGCTTTTAGCGATCATTTCATATGCCTACAATAACTGCATCACACAGAAGTAGTGAACAACTGGTTTCATCCACCAGGGATTTAGTGGCATTTTATAAGCGAGGTCACTTGTCCTCACTTCCCTGTTACAGTAGAGATGATTTATAAACAACTGGTACACAGTCTTGGAGATGCTTCTAAAACTGACTGGCCACAGAAAAGCTCGAGGTGCCTTAACCAAGTAATACAAACTGATATTCCCTTATCCAAAGAACTTGGGACTGGCAGTGTTGTCTTGGATTTCAGATCTTTTCAGATTTTGAAATGTTTTCTCATGCATAAAGAGGTACCTTGAGAACAAATCCATGTCTAAACATGAACGCATTCACAGTTCACGTAGAAGTATGTAAGTGTTCTAAAGGTATCATATTCTGGAGGATTTGGGCTTTTGGATTTCAGGTTAGGGATGTTAAATCTGCATCATGTAGTATCTCTTACTTCCTAGCTAAGTCAGAGTGATGGCTTGTGCCTGTTACGCCAGAGACCTGAACAGGCAAGTCATGAGTTTGAGCCAAAACATGCCAGCTGACTCACTCAATGAGAAACTATCTCCAAAATAATTGTTAAAAAAATTAGCAATCACTCAGTATACTAACTCAGTGCAAGAGCCCTGGTTTTAATTTCTGGTGTAGGAGAAAAGGGTTTTTCAAGACTAACACATCCAAGTAACGAATCATTATGGGCAGCTAGAAGTAAATCCCTTTAGGAAAGTTTAAAATAAGTATAGAACCCTCCTTAGAGTTCATCCAATGAACATCTTAGGACATTGGCTCTCTGCCACAAAAATTAGCCAAATTTCCACAGCAACAAAGGAGAAATAAACCAAAGACAAGATAAACCAAAACAGTCAGGCAGAGAAGTCCAGCTGTTTTCAGGAGGTCATGTTCACAGAGGTGAGTAAGGAGGACTGCAGGGAACACACAGGCGGAGGCAGTGGAAGCTTCTGCTACAGCAAGTTATACTATAAGTCACAGAATAAATGCTCTGAAAAAGGTGGCAGATTGGACATTTTTCAAGAAAAAATTTAAAACTATGATGAATGGTTCAAAGAATAATGGACAAAGGAAAAGACAAGAGGTGAAAACAAGGCTAATTGGGGGAATGACAAATCTTATGGTGGTACCACCAAAGTAACCTAATCTTCAAAATAAAAAACTCACATGGCTAAGAGCTGGTAGCCAGGTGTGCCTCCGGACCTAGGAGAAATACAGGGCTGGCACAGGTGAATTGCTACAAGCCTCTGAGAAACAGATCTATACCACTGGCTAACTTTCTCTTCCTATAATGCTCACATAAAACTGAAGACAAATTCTCCAAAATTTGAAGCTCAGTCGCTCATTCTTTTTTTTTTTTTTTTTTTTTTTTTTTTTTTTTTTTTTTTTTTTTTTTTTTTTTTTTTTTTTTTTTTTTTTTTTTTTTTTTTTTTTTTTTTTTTTTTTTTTTTTGAGACAGGGTCTCGCTTTGTAGCTTGGGCTGGCACTGAGCTCACTATGTAGCCCAAGCACGCTTCGAACTCAGCAATCCTCCTGCCTCTGCCTCCCGACTGCTGGGATGACAGGCGTGAGCCACCACGCCTGGCACTGTGGTGTGCAGTATTGATTGTTGGTGGGTGTGAGTCTCCACGCCCAGCATTGTATGTGGTTACCGCGGATCAAACTCAGGACCTTGTGCTTGTGAGGCAGGCGCCGGAACCACTGAACTAACCCTCTGGCCCTCAGTGGCTCTATTCTTTCACTAGCTTTCTTGTTTATTAGTATTCAGAACTGACCTAAAGATTCTTCTGTTGGGAATATAATCAGCCTAATACTCTCAAACTCTTAAATACAGCAGAGTCAGAGTTTCCCTAATGTCACCCCAGGTCACTCCTTAGCAAAGCTAAAAGCACTCCCAGGCCCAGATAATTTCACTCAGAGCTTGCAACTCATATTCCATCTCTCTTTCTGTAAGCGTGGGCAGACACCTAAGAGCTAAAGGACATTTGTGGGAGGTTCCTACCATGAAAATTGGACACTAAATTTCAAGGAAGAAAGCATTTAGAAAGTAGTCTAGATTACTTAAATGGAAAAAAGCTAGACTTATATTTTTCACCATGTCCTAAGCTATAATCAAAATAGGTCAAAGACCTAAATATTAAAACAGAAACACTATGCTGAAAGACAAAACAGCCATAGCTCTTGCAGTTACATTACACATAAAGACTTTGAACAGAACCTTAATTACATAAGAGATAATATCAAGAACAGACATTGGTCAAATTAAAAACCTTCTGCACAGCAAAGGAAACAAAGAATAGAGTGAAGATTTAAATTAGAGCACAGGAACAAATCTTCGGAAGCCACAGCTGAGGAACATCCAGAATACAAGAAAAACTCAAAAGATTAAAACCCCCCAAAAATAGAAGACACACACAAAAAAATGGGAAAATGAAATGAACAGACACTTTTGTGAAGAAGTACAAATGAAATATATGAAAGTAAAAATGAATACATGCAAAAATTTTGGACATTGTTGGTCATTAGAGAAATGCAAATTTAAACAACACCTGGAGTAAGATTCCACTTGAATCCAGAAAGAATGATTATTATCAAAAATTCAAAAATAACAAATGGTGGTGTGGCTGCGGGGAGAGAAACCCTCTATGTAGTCAGTGAGAATTTCTAGACATCAGTACTGAAAACAATACGCAGATTCATCAAAAAAATTAAAAATAAAAATTCCACTCCACACAGGTATTTGCCTTGTAGGTATTTTCTGAAAAGAATTAAACTCAACATATTATAATAATACAAGCAAACATATTTATAGCAGTAAAACTCATAATAACTAAATCTTACAAGTGGCCTGTATGTCCATCAACAAATGAACAGATAAAGAAAACGTGGTGTTTATACCCAACGGAGTACTACTCGGCTATGAGGACAAATCGGAACAGTTTGCAGGAAAATGGGTATAACTTAAATTCATAATTTGTAGTCAAATAAATCAGACATACAAGCTTAAAATATCTTACGATTTCTCTTCTATGATAAAACCAAATTATCATTAAAACAAAATAAAAATAAATAATAGAAGCTAGGGAGATGGATAATTTGTAAAAGAGAAAGGGACCAGGAGATGGACAGGGGATTAGAGAAGAAAATGTAAAAATAATTAAGATGAGCCATGTACATGTTGTACCAGCTCTGCAGAATGACTCCTTTCATTATGTATCACAAACATGACTGATTAAAAAAAAAGAAAAAAGCTCCCTGATATCTTCAGAAAGGTTAGAACAAAACAAACAAAAAAGATAAGCCATCTACTGAAAAATGCAATATTTTTTTAATTTGGAGGATAGTATTTATAAATTTAAAGTACAATACCAGAAATTATGTAAGAAGGATAGAACTACTGAAAACTAAAATTCAGAGAATGTCTCAGCAAATTATGCAAGCTGAAAAAGAGGGATTAATCTGACAGGTATCGCATCTGAAGAAACAGAATTTCAGAAAGAAAGATATTTTAAGCACTTTAGCTCCTAACATTCTTATAGTGCATGTTGAGTGGAAAGACAGACAGACATCGTGGATAAGAAACAAGAAGAATCAGAACAAGAGAGAGGAAAGCAGGAAGAGATGGACTGAAGGCTAAAATGAAAACAAGACAGCAAAGGTAAAGTAGAAGAAAGGAAAGATAGGGCTCCTCACGTGATAGTGATGTAGACCCACGAGGGAAACTATGAAATCCATGTAGGGTGTCACACTTCCTCGCTAAAGTCCAAGTTGTACAGAGATGTGCTTACCGTGTATCATGAGACAGAGGGGAATGTAAGGACTGAAGCATAATTAAATATAACATGTTAATATATTAGGATGATGGCAAAGGAGAAACATGGGATGGTGTTAAAGAGCGAAAATCTCAGATATCACAATAAAAGCCAAGAGATAATGCTTCAAGCTGATGAAGACAAGAGTGACTATGTGTATTACTTAGACATATGAGATGTGTAAATGTTGGGTAAAATAGCTGGGAGACAGAAGAATGGAGGAACACAGCAAAGTGGTGTTGACATGATATATTTTTATTTAATACTAATATTTAAGATTATAGACTTGTGTTGCTCTGATACTTTTTTTAAATGTATGAAACTTGCTATATGACACTTGAGCAAATAAATTAATCTGAGTTGTAGTGATTAGGAATCTTGTTTAATTTATATGATTTAAACATGATGAAGCTTAATGTGTTTTGTTGTCAAGAGATTTAAACTGAAGATGTGTGAGGAAGAGTGGACTGAATAAAAATCAGGATGTTGGAATGTATGTGAGCTTCAGTTTTAGCTTTTTAAAGGCAAATACTAGATCTCTAACATGGGTTCTCTGAAGATTCTGTGCACTTATATCATCATTCCACAACTGAAATTATCTGAGCTTATAAAATTGCTGAAAATATAAAACACTGTCTGTACAAAACAAACTTAATAAAACACTTAAATGAACTAGTCATACCAATTTCTCTCTCTCTCCCCCTCTCCCTCTCTCTGTCTCTCAGTTTCTGCCTGCCTCCCCCCACCCCCACACACACACCTGGGCTTTCCTCTCCTCTTGTCATACCAAATCCCACCAGTCCACAAATCCAGACTGGGCTTCTGTCCCACATCACCTGTTGGGAGTGGCTCTGGATCAGCACAGAGCCACAGCACCTCTGCGAGCTAACTGTAGTAGGTGCTTGCAGTCTGGAAGGGGAGAGGAAAACACTAAATTTTTTAAATACAAGGAAGGAAGGAAGGAAGGAAGGAAGGAAGGAAGGAAGGAAGGAAGGAAGGAAGGAAGGAAGGAAGGAAGGAGGGAGGGAGGGAGGGAGGGAGGG
>PVIC010026475.1:0-24512 GCA_004025085.1 Thryonomys swinderianus | reverse complement strand
CAGTGGGGAAGTTGATCCAAAGGATATATCACATATATTGTGCTATGTCTGAGTCTGCAAATGTTTTCCTCTGTGACTAAGTTATCTTGCCCCTTTTTGAAAATTTACATCTATGTACTAGGCCCTTATCCTATGACAAAGATTGGAACACAGAGAAATTTATTTCCTTGATACTTAGGTTTCAGAGTTGGCTTCCAGGTCCTTAAGAAAGATATTCCAAGCTTACAAAATAAGAAAAAAGAACTTTTAAATAAAGATATTCATATTGATAAGGCAGAAAACAAGTTAGCACTACAGATTTCTATATATTGCTCTGAGAAACAGGTCAGAAGCTTTCAGTCTGGATGAACCCTATCTGAAATTGACATGAAGCTGAAAAAGGAAGGAAACCAAAAACCAAAACAAATTCAGCTGCTACAATGGGACCCCAAAGAGGAGATGTCTAGAAGCACATCAAGAAATGATGTTGTGGGGCCGGAGGGTTAGCTCAGTGGTTCTGGCGCCTGCCTCGCAAGCGAAAGGACCTGAGTTCGACCCCCGGTTACCACATATAATGCTGGGCGTGGAGATACGCCCACCAACAATCAACACCGCATACCACAATGCCGGACGTGGTGGCTCATGCCTGTAATCCCAGCACTCGGGAGGCAGAGACGGGAGGATTGCTGAGTTCGCGGCGGCTTGCCTGGGCACCATAGTGAGCTCAGGGCCAGCCTGAATTACAAAGCGAGACCCTGTCTCCAAAAAAAAAAAAAAAAAAAAAAAAAAAAGAAATGATGTTGTGTGATGAACACTTTTTTAAATATACAGCCTACTGTCCTATTTAGAAATTAGGGGTTTTATATTAAAATGACAACAGTGAGTGGAACCAAAAAGAAAAGCAAAGAGAAGGCTGATAGATGGGTCAACATTAAGAAGTCCTTGACTAAATCAAGCCTTGTGGTATCAATGGTTGCTTTTGTAGTTCTTCTGTGAATAATACTCCTGAGTAAATCTTTGGAAAAAAAAACTCTAACATATCAATCAGGGAAATGCCTCCTGTCAAAGATAATTTCCAATTTATCCATAATACATTTCAAATACTATCTTAATACACATTGTTGACTTTTTTCACTTAGAGTAAAAGTTTAAACAAAATTATCCATGTACATATTCATATATTATTGTCCAGCACCAATATCCTTATAGCAACACACACAGGGATAGCTTCTAATCATAAACTGCCCCATCACACAGCTAACCCAATCACTTCCCACCACGTCACTATGAGCCCACCTATCCCCTCATGAATTGCTCCCTTTTTCCCTCCCATCCTCTATAAAAGCCAAAAAACCTACACACAAAAAAGAAGAAACTTCCTCACTCAACCACAAATCAGTGTTTTGATTCTTGTGTTCCCTGCTCACCCTCCCACCAGTGCAACCTCATGGAAAAAAACAACAAGGACCACAACAAAGACAACAACTGGTGCCCAAACGTGAGGTAACTGCCGGTAACTGGCCCTCTGGCTACTCCATCCTTTGCAGACCACTCCTTTTGGTGCCAATGGAACCCTGTCCATCTGGCCCACCTTTCCTCTTTGGACCCTTCAGGACCTCCAGTCTCAGACCCCCCCAGCAGGTTACTGGCCCCTGGATCCCATTTTTTTTTTTTTTTTTTTTTTTTTTTGCTTTTTGAGGCAGGGTCTCGCTTTGTAGTTCAGGCTGGCCCTGAGCTCACTATGGTGCCCAGGCAAGCCGCCGCGAACTCAGCAATCCTCCTGTCTCTGCCTCCCAAGTGCTGGGATTACAGGCGTGAGCCACCATGTCTGGTATTGTGGTATGCGGTGTTGATTGTTGGTGGGCGTGTTTCCATGCCCAGCATTATACGTGGTTACCGGGGATCGAACTCAAGACCCTGCGCTTGCGAGGCAGGCGCTGGAACCACTGAGCTAACCCTCCGGCCCTGGATCCCATATTTTACAGAGGCCTCCTACAGCCCTCCCCTGCTGCTGTTTTTCTTCTTTTCCTCTACTTGTTTCTCTCTTTGTTTGGTTCCCCCCTCCACATCTCCCACACATACCTCTGTGCTATTGTCACCTTTTCTTTCCTTTTCCTCTTCAGTCTCTGTATCCTTCTTGTCTGTTCACATAAGAACCCTCTCATACAATGGGTAATGTCCTTTTTGGGGCCAAGTCCTCAAAATGGATCCGAGCCACCTCAGCTGCCCCACTCTCACCCCTTAAGGTCGCTTCTGGTTTCTTCACAATGCTCCACCTACAAATGCTGCCTGCAAACCTCTTCAACTATACCCCCCCTTTCCCTCTTCCTGCCCCACCCTGGACGATGACTCTGATGATGAGCATCCCCGCCACTACCTTTGTGCTTCCCAACCCCCCTTGCCACAAGAGGCCTTCCCTGTCTACACCCAAATAGGAAGTCAAGTATATTGGGCACCCTCTAACCCTAAGATGTGGAAAGACCTTCAGGCGGCAGTCGCTGATCACAGCCCTCAAAGGCCCCTGACCCTACAATTGCTTGACAATTTTGCACAAGGGTCAACTGCCCAAAAGACTGGCTAGATCTTGTGCACACTTGTTTACAACCTGGAGATTTCCTGGTCTTCAAGGCCATGTTCTTTGATGAGTGTGAACAGTAAGCCCGTGTTAACATGACCGCATAGCCCCCTGTTCCAATAACAGTGGACCAACTCAAAGGTGTTGGTCCACATACTCAAGTCACTCTTCAGGCTCTATTTAACCAACCCTATTTTGACCAGGTTCACAATTGTGCCCTCTGAGCCTTTCAAAACAAGCCCTCCTGCTGCTGCTTAGTCCCTTTGTCTAAACTTGTCCAAAAAACTAATGAAACCTTTCCTGACCTTTGTCAATGTGTCTAGAAGTTGCCCACCCAGATGCTCATGACTCTATGATCAAAGAAAGACCTTATTTTTGAAGGGTTTCGAAGCTTACCAGTCAGCTATTGCCTCTTTCTGCCAGGCATCCCTTGAAGACTGGATTCTCACTACCAAAGACATCAGAGCTCCTGCTGTTTTGATTTCACAACTTGCTGATGCATTTGCTGCAGCACTAACACCCCTCTGATGCCAACCTCATACGTGTTGGCATCATAAACAGCCAGGCCAAGTTTATGCCTTCTACCCACTGTGCTCAGCCTCCATTCCACCCCAGCCCCCTCACCTGCCAAGCCATCCCCTTACCTGCTAAGACATGCCCCAATCCTTTCTCCATTACCTCCCTGCAGCCGCCCACTGCTTGCCCATGGTGTGCAAAAGGATACCACTGGAAATGTGACTGCTGCACCAGATGTCATAAAGATGGCTCCTCCCTAACCCCTCTTTCCACTCACCCTAACCCCTTATTCCACTCCCCACTCCACTTCTGACCCTGCCCCTTTAAACTAATAGGAGGGCAGTTCCCAGCCCCACTCAAAGGGAGCACCCCTGCTATATAAGCTCTTAAACCAACATCTCCTCATCAGGTCTATTGGACCACATCTATACACACCGTTAAGCCATGGTTAACCCTATTTTGTGCAAACAAAAATTTAAACTTTCCCTTGACACTGGAGCAGATAAAACCATCCTTTGTAAGGAAGAGATCCCCCGACTGGCCTCTAGCCTCAGGCCTGCCGGTGAAAGGGGTTGATGGCACAAGCCCCTCTTGGACCACCTCTTCTCCGATTAGTTGGAGTCACCCTGATGGTCACTAGGGAAAATTTAGCCCCTTGATTTAAGAAGATGTGTCTAATAATGCTTGGTCAGGATTTACTTGAGGTAATGGGTACAGTTCTCACTACTGATGACCTAGACAGCACCCCCAATACTAAATGCCACTGCTAGTCTCCTTTCATCAATCCCCATTCAGCTGTGTTGGACCTCAGATGCCCCTGTATGGGTTGAGCAGTGGCCCTTGCCTTAATTTAAACTTGAGGTGCTCCACCATCTTATTAACCAAGAATTACAGGCCCATTACATCGAGCCCACCACAAGTCAATGGAATACCCCCATTTTTGTAATTCAAAAAAGATGGGCAGTTTTCAGTTCCTCCATGATCTCAGGGCAATCAACACTACTGTGAAACCCCTGGAAGTACCCTAACTGGGACTCTTACTCTTGTCAGCCATTCCACAGGGAGAATATATTGCCTCCTTAGACATCAAAGACTGCTTCTTCTTTATTCCATTACACAAGACAGACCAACAATGCTTGGCCTTCACTATACCCCTCCCCCCAACAATCAGGGGCCTGCTTTAAGATTCCACTGGCAGGCCCTTCCTCAGGGAATGAAAAATAGTCCCGCAATCTGCCAAATTATAGTCAAAGCTGCTTTAGATGAGCTGACCCTACTGGCTACAGGCACCTTTTACCATTATATGGACGACATCTTTATGTGCTAAACAGTGGACCATTGCCATTGGAGCCCATTTCTCAACCCCTTACCCCTCTGCCTTTAGTATAATGAAAGGATCCCCAAACCCATCAGTGGAGAGACCCAGCACCTCTCCTTATGTTAGGGTGAGGATATACTTGTATTTTTCCACAGGAAGAACCTCAGCCCCTCTGGATACCCTTGACAAACATCCAACCATATACTCCCAACCTGACCACTACCCGGCTCTGATCAAGCTCCCCCTGCCGCTTCCTTAGATGACTCCACCACTCCTCCTGCTGCCCATCCTTGTTAACAACATCATGGCTGATCCAGCTAACAGACCATAACAGACCAGCACCCCCGGCCCAACAGCCCCACCTCAGGATTTCGGCCATTACTGCAATTATTGTCTCCCTTGTGGCCACTGTCTTGGCAGTGGCCACTGCTTCCATAACCCTTCATAGTCAGGTAACCACAGCTGCTGTGGTCAAACAACTCATCAAAAACACCTCTAAAGCCTTGGGGCAGTATATATGGAAAACTTGGGACCCCTTGCTTAGCTCCCATCTGGCCAAACTCACACAAACTATCTTAGCCATTAATTCAACTTCTTTAGACCTCCTTTCTGTAGATAATGTTTGGCAAACATTGTGGAAAGGAGTTACCCAAGGTTGGAACAAATTGTCCACCTGGTTACTAGGTCTGATATTAACCTCCCCTTACATGATAATCTTTGTTGGCATCATTTTAACAATCCTGCTACATATAAGGAGGGCCAAATGGAGATATTATCAATATTACAAAAATACCATACTTTTGGCTGAGGCACTAGATACTACTAGGAGGCAAAATAATAACTCACAAGAGGTTCAAGTTTGGCCTGGACAAATTCATCACCCATACATCTAACAGGCTGGCTAGCCAAAGACAGATAAAATCCTCAGTGTGGGAGACAACCTAAGACAGGCATAGTCACAAGATGATGTGTTATGGGCTGGCAAGCCAAAGACAGGTAATATCCTCAATGCTAAGGACAATCTAAGACAGGCCCAGCACCATTCGCCACTGACCTATATGATAGGCTGGTTAGCCAGTGATGGGTAAGATCCTCAATGCTGGGACAGCCTCTTGCCTCCCTTATACATTTATATAATTTGGGGGAAATGTTGCCCAGCCCCAGTGTCCTTATAGCAACACATACAGGATAGCTTCCAATCATAAACAGCCTCATCACACAGCTAACCCAATCCCTTTGGACACATCACCATGAGCCCCCCTGTCCCCTCCTGACTTGCTCCCTTTTTCCCTCCCATCCTCTGTAAAAGCCAAAACCCTACATGCAAAAAAGAAGAAACTTCCTCCTTCGACCACGAATTGGTGTTTTTGATTCTTGCATCCCCCCTCACCCTACTGCCAACGCGACCCCATGGGGCAAAATAACAAGGACCCCCACAAAGGCAACACATTCAAGTCCAATATGAACTACCAGATGTAGGATCAAAACACAAATAAATTAAACAAGAAAAAACATAAAACAAGTAAAAAATCTAACCAGACAAATGCCACTAACTTAGCCAAAGGTTAGAAGACGTGGACAATAATTTGGATTTTATTTTAAATAAATAGGAATGGTTTATTAGCACATACAGGAGGAAAGAATGAGATCCAATTTACATGAAACATTTTCTAATTGAAAAAATAAATATTTTATGAAAAAATCACTGAAATATATTTAACAGTTCTTGGTGTTAGCTTTTCAGAGTGGTTTCTTATCTGAGCAAGAAATATCATTCTCACATAAGATTATACACCAATCAGATATGGAGAGGTTCTTAAGAAAATTGTATCTTGCTATCATAAAATAATTAAGTGCATTTATATTCTTTTGATATAGTGCTTTCTGGAGAGTATTATTATAATTTTACTAAATTTTTGATAATTAAGTTTGGACATTTAACATATAGTGCAAGTAAAATTTAAAATTATTAAGCTTTTATTACTCTATGCTAAATGTGTTTCTGTTTGCCTAACATATATAAACTCATTTGTCTTTATCAAAACTCTAAAAGATATATGCTATTACTGTTTGCTGTTTACTGGTAAGCAAACAGAAGCTCAAAAGTGTCAGTTAGACAAGACATGATTCCAATTCAAGTAATTTCCCTATGGGTTAACAGGACAATTCACATCTTCCTCTGCTACTATAAACCCTGCATTCATTCATTCTTTAACGAATAGCACCTCTACCAGCCTTGTTAGCCTAGCTGATAGAGTAAGTTTATCATTCATTATATGCAATACATATTTATACATCATTTGTGTAATTGACTGCTCCATTTGGTTCTATGCTCTTATTGGACAGTGCTAAGATATTTAAACATTTCCAGTCAAAATTAGGTAGCATAATTTAACCGTTTTTTATGGTTTATGTGTAGATGGCTTCCCAAAGTTTCATGCAGTTATAGGTGAAGCTTTTTCAGGGGTGCTGAATCTAGAGTGTGTGACGCTACGATCAAAACTGAGTGATAACTAAATTAGTCCACTGACTGACATCTGCCCTAAGCTGAGTAGACTTCATAGAATAGGAAAGGGGCAGGAAGAACCTGTTATGGTAGCTTTACATGCTGCTTTGGCTGTCATCCATCTGCCACTTCTCTGTGGTGTGCCTCTGCTATGTCATCTGCCATGGAGCCAGCCAGCTATGAACTGAAACATCTACAAACTGTGGGTCAAATAAACTTTCATCCTTTAACTTGATATGTCTGATATGTTGCCTCTGGAGCTAGAAAAATAAGACAGAGTTGCACCAAAATAATGTGTCTACATGACAATATATTCTTAATTAATCTTGTTTTAAAACAAAATTGCTACAAGATTTCTGGTATGATCAGTTAGTCCTGGCTGGATAGTGACTTTTTTTTTTTTGCTTCATTTCTTTAGAACATTTTCATT
The DNA here is from genome assembly GCA_004025085.1 of Thryonomys swinderianus. NCBI lineage: Eukaryota > Metazoa > Chordata > Mammalia > Rodentia > Thryonomyidae > Thryonomys > Thryonomys swinderianus. The sequence continues at coordinate 17,188 of PVIC010026475.1, read as the reverse complement.
GTCTTCTAGCATGAGGCAATCCCAGATCTATGGAGGCTGGACTTGAAGTATGAGAAAATTCCTATTCTCCAAGTGAGTCATTGAGATTACAGCAGGAATGTTCTCATTTTCCCTCTCTATTGAGTGTTTTATCTGCATCAGAGGTATATTCTAGAGCAATGACAAAACCCATAATGTACCAATGAATGATAGTCCATCTTTAAAGTTATGGTCATCAATTTATTACTTTGTTTAGGACTTCCAAAGCTATTACTGTCTTGTTAGTAGTTTTGGGGAACACTAATATGAAAAGGACCAGTGAACCACCCAGTCATTAGCCATTTGCTGTGCATTTTTACTGTAAAGCAAGTCCTTGATAAAATGCACTATTATCCACAATCCTATCTTAATGAATCTATGTCTAGGTCTTCAAATAGCGGTTCTGGCTAAAGCCTTATAGATACAAAAAAGCCACTTGAGCAACACAGGCAAACTCCCCACAGGTTGAATGTCTGTACTTCTAGAGTGAGAAATTTCCAATGGAATTAACTTGACCTAATTTGCCACTTGATCTTTTTCAGGTGAGAGCTATATTACTGTTCTAGCATTGCTCACTTATGCTAGAAATTTGAGTATTTGACATAGGCATTAGTTATATCACTCTTGGTGAGATGGCTTATCACCTCTCCATTCACACATACTCTTCTAGCATTTAACTCATCCATTATATTAACACTGAGTTGTTAGTAAGAGAAATCCATGCCAACTTAACAAAACATTCTATGTGTCTCTTTGTCCTCTATTAGAAATGTGCTGCAGTGAAACTTCATGCAAAAAAGTCTGAGAAGCAAAACTTGTCACATGAACCTTTCTCATATACAGCCTCCCCTATCTTTACATATTTTCTTTTCCAGCTTCTAAGAAATCAAACCATCTCATTTTCATTATTATATACATACACACATATCCACACATACATACACACACACAAACAGAACTTACCTCCAGTCGGTTTTTTTTTTTTTTTTTTGAGACAGGATCTGGGTTCATAGCTCATGCTAACCCTGAACTCACCATGTAGCCCTTGGTAGCCTTGAACTTGGGGCAATTCTGCTGCTAACTCCCAAGTGCTCAGATTACAGACATGAGCCACCATGTCCAGCATCCATTCAGTTGTTTTATAATGTTCAAGTGGTTCAACTTCACAGTCAAGAGTGAATCCACAAAGATGATTACTTCTTGTGGCAAATATGCTCCAGAAACTGAGGATTCACATTATTTTTGCCAGTAATAAAGTATGCATTTTTATGATCATTTTCTTAACATATATTCCTCTGCGGTAGTAAGTGCTGAGTTACAAGGATTTGGCTAAGAAAACACATTGAGTCAACTCTAGTCAGGAACTGTTACATGCATATTTCTTCTTTCATTTTATGTTTCAGTCCTTAACCAGATCATCAGAGTATCCTTAGGGGTGGTATATGCTACCTTTGTATTCTAAAGATTGCTGGATTTTGTATTTTATTCTTACAAGAGTGTTGCAAATAAAATAACACTTTATTTACCCTGAAGAGAATGTTCCACTATGTCCCTCGAAGATCAGGCCTGATATTGCACTGTGTGATTGGGAATATTGTGCAAACACCAAGCAAGCTACCACCCTGAATGTGTTTCTTATATCTGAACACACTGATGCAAACTATACACACAAGCCCACGAAGTGGGATAATAAGAATGCTTATCATTCACATGGAAATTTCTGAGAAACAAGTGACTCCTAAGCAGATCCTTAAATTGAATATTAATAAAATAATATGAATTTAAGTCAAAGAAGCCACAGCTATATAAATATTCCTTCATGATAGCAATATTGGGTATGATTTAAATTATTTCTATATTTTATGTAGTCTTTTGTAATAATTGCACATTGCTAAATAAAACGAGATTGAAATGCCTATTAAAATTGAGCATTTGCGCCGGGCATGGTGGCTCACGCCTGTAAACCCAGCACTTGGGAGGCAGAGACAGGAGGATTGCTGAATTCGAGGCTTGCCTGGGCTACATAGTGAGCTCAGGGCCAGCCTGAACTACAAAGCGAGAACCTGTCTCAAAAAAAGAGAAAAAAGAAAAAAAATTGAGCATTTGCCTTAAAATTTTTAACTCAATACTATTTTCTACAAAATTGTTTATTGCAGCCGGGCGTGGTGGCTCACGCCTGTAATCCCAGCACTCGGGAGGCAGAGGCAGGAGGATTGCTGAGTTCAAGGCTTGCCTGGGCTACATAGTGAGCTCAGAGCTAGCCTGAACTACAAAGCAAGACCCTGTCTCAAAAAAAAAAAAAAGAAAAATTGTTTATTGCATAGAAAGTACATTATAATGTAGAAACAGACAATGAAGAGATATTAACTATTAAAATTAACAATTATACAAACTGAAAGAATGTGAATCTATGACTGCATTTTATTGCAGAGATAATTGTATATATTGTTGGAATTGTGTTTAGAAAGAATTCATTAAAAAAAGAAAGAAAAAAACCAGCTGCTAAGACAGGATTTTTAGAGTGTTTTGTTGTCCCTGCTGTTCTTTTGTTTTTGACTATTTTGATTATTTCTTTATTTTTCTTTCTAAAACTTTCTAAGTGTAGAGGCCTATTCTACACTTAGAGATATGTGTTGCAGAATTTTTCATATTGAAGGTCAAGTATGCTTCTCAATCTTGTGTCAATCAGGCTGTAAAGAGAAACAATACCCCGTCCTCTGAAGTGAACGTCAATAGAACAAAAGCAAAATCCAACTGAGACCAATCATGCTAATTTATAACCAAAATTCCTAAAGGTGACAGTAACTTCTGAATTTATTTGGAAACTATGTGACATTGTCAGCAGATCTTTAAGGACTTAGTAAAGTCTGGTTCCACTAATCCAACTATGATTTTTCTCCGTGTTTTATTATTATTATGAAGAGAATTTCACTAGTTGATTGTGATTCTAGTGAAGCACATGCTGCTGGTCATTATTATTATGATTGCAATGAACCAGATAGGAAAATTAAGTGTATTAAAAAGTAATAAACACAAAACCCACATGTACATGCAATATTTTAGCAGGGAGAACACATATTATTCTAAAGATGGTCAGTGGGTGGTTGTATAACAAATGACCCATGTCTCTTCTCTAAATCTCAAAAGTGGTAACTTGAGTCTCTTCTCTAAATCTCAAAAGTGGTAACTTGATCAGCCTCTAGCTCACCATTTCCTACTTTTATTTTGCTTTATTCTTATTTATATTTTGGTTTTCTCATATCAAAATCATGTGTACATCAAATATACCAATAAAATCAATTTTAAAATGAAACCATGTAATATTTAAGCTTGTACATGTTTTATGTCACTTTGTACTATGATCTAAAGGTGATTTTCCTACAAAAGAATCATTTATCCTTTATATAGCAAATTAATAGTCTACTCTACATATTACATTTTAGCAGTTCATCTGTTCATAGATATGTAAGCTGCTTTCAACATTTAGCTTTTATGAATTGTGCTGCTATAAAGACACATGTATCACTGTAATACAATGTCTTTAATCCTTTTGGGAAAATGCTTAGAAGGCAGATAGTTGGGTTAAATAGAATTTCTAGTTTAAGTTTCTTGAGAAATCACCATACTGATTTCCAACAGCACTGATTTACCTTCTCACCAACAATGTAGGAGGATTCCTTTTCTCCTGTAGCTTTGGTAGCATATCATTTATTGATGATATCAACCTCTCTGGGCAATTGAAAATACACTCTTCTTTTTGTTTTTTAATTGAACTCCTTATTGGTACTTTATTTTGAGACAGGGTCTTGCTTTGTAGTTCAGGCTGACCCTGAGCTCACTAGGGAGCCCAGGCAAGCCTTGAACTCAGCAATTCTGCCTCTGCCTCCCAAGTGCTGGGATTGCAGAAAAGAGCCACTATTCCTGGTTATTGGTATTTTATACACATCATGTTCACACTCAATATTGAGAATTTGTACCAGTATATGACATAATTTAATACTCATTTTCCCATTCTCCTACCCTCCCTACAACTCCCACTCCCTACATACATACGCTGTTTACATATTGTTTTACTTCCTCTTGTTACTTCCCTACCCTGTATCCTTTGCTATTTAAAATATCTAATACATTCTAAAACTCATTTACATCTTCAGATTCTCATATCAGAGAACAGACATGGTATTTATACATTTGTGATTTACTTATTTCACTTTTGAGTATGTCCTCAAGGGTAAGTTCATTTGAATATAACTCAAACTTATCATTCTTTATGGCACAGTAATACTACAGTTTATAAAAAAAATCTTCTTCATTTGGTCTCCAGGTGATGGGCATTTAGATTGTTTCCAAGATTTAGCTATGACAAACTGTGTTGGTATGAACCATGGGTGCACATATGTCTCTGTGATATGAAGACACACTTTTCAAAAGAAGTACAAAAGGCCAGTAAATTCATCAAAAATATTCAACATCCCTGGTCAGATATAAGCAAATAAAAATGATACTGGGATCCCACTTTGAGTTAAGAAGCCAGTCTCTTCGCCAACATTTGTGTCAGTGTAAAACAAAGAATCCCATTTCCTTTCCCTAAAAATGAAAAAAAAAACATACAAACCCCTAAAATCCAAACTGCCAAAGTTTTTTTCTTACACTCATGAATATGTATGATGAGACAAAGACTGACACAGTATGCTTTTCTTAGAAGTATGAGATTTACTTTTGTTTTATTCAAATGAACTCTTCCTAAGACCTAGAGATGTATGTGATCAAACTAAATTTCTGCCTTGTTTGGAAGAAAAGGACAGATATAGTAAGATTTAGCTGAAAACAAGATTCCACTTTTATTAAGCAGAGAGATAACAATAGCACCAATGAGCAATACATTAACACAAAGGTACAGATAACCTTAAGGCTGAGTAGTAAAGCATAATATATCTACATCATGTAGACTTTTTCAGAAATAGCACCAGGGATGCTTTAATATTCCTTTTCAAATTCTTCCACCTTTGGGAGCTCCTGGCTGGTTGGTGATAAAGGAGGTTTGATTCAAGCAGGGTTGACTTACTAATGGTTTTTATAAAATAAATCTGTTTAAAAGTCAAAAAATAACAGAATAACTTACCTACTTTTTAAAATAATTAGATCCCATCATTTATAAAGCAAATTTTCAAAGAAATTTTTTATGGTTTATAATTATAATGAATATCACTATCCATTTAAACCCTTGGTTTTTTTCCTCTAAATATTACTTTTATTAATTATCACCTACAAAACACTCCAGGCATTTTTCACAGATCTTCCATCTCCATCTGTTTTGGTTTTTCATCTATCAGCTACATAAATGATAGGTATGAAACACATTTCTACCAGTTATTGTCATTAGAATTGTTCAGTCTCTCATAAGATATTTTTCTCTAAATAACCCTGTTATGGTGGTTTTAAATTTAAATGTGGGGTAAATCTTCATTTCTCTTCCTTTTTAATAGCTCTGGAATGACCTGAAACCAAAGAAAATTAAAAACTTTATTTTAAATAATATGAATGCAATAAATAGAATACAAGAGTAAAATACATTTATTAACACATAAACTCCGTGAAATGATTATCTCAATTAGCTAGATAGGAACTCATGATTATTTTTATGATCAAGAAACAGAATTTCAGCATAACAAAATATGGCCTGAAGGATATGAATCGATGAGCTAGTTCTCATCTTTCTACTGAGAAACACAAAGTAAATTTCACATACATTGTATGAAGCACGTTAACTGAGCTGTCTTCAACCAGAACTTAAAATAAGGAAATCAGATGTGTAAATTATCATGTATGTTCTAGAATGAGAAACTGAACATGTTAATGAATTCTAGAATGTATGCTAGATGTTGTGAAATAGACAACATGCAAAGGGAAATGTGATGGAGGAATAATGAGGGGTAAAGAAAATGTGATGGTAATAAAAAAAGTGAAACAAACCTTATATATTTAGGGGATGGAGGGTTGGGGGAGGGTAAGAGAATGGAAAAATGAGAATTAATTTGTGTCAGACACTGGTACAAATTCCTAATATTGAGTGTGATCACAATGTGTATATGCAATGTACCAAGAAAGATAAAAATTAAAAAAAATAAAAGAACCTGTCAAAATAACCTTTTTTTTTATATAGGACAAAATGACAGATATGTTCAATCAAAGGAGTGCAGGATATATACTCTATATTGATTTTTTTTTTTTGAGACAGGGTCTCTCTTTGTAGTTCAGGCTGGCTCTGAGCTCACTATGTGGCCCAGGCAAGCCTCCAACTCAGCAATCCTCCTATCTCTGCCTCCCGAGTGCTGGGATTACAGGCGTGAGCCACCACGTCTGGCACTGTGGTATGTGGTATTGATTGCTGGTGGGTGTGAGTCTCCATGCCCAGCATTGTATGTGGTTACCAGGGATCGAACTCAGGACCTTGCGCTTGCGAGGCAGGCTCCGGAACCACTGAGCTTACCCTCTGGCCCCTATCTATATTGATTTTAAAAAGTTACTGATTTTGTCTCGGCAACTGTAAAAATAAACACCATGGAAAAATATGATCTTTACTTCAGGATTATTGAGGAGGCTAAACACTGGTTGTTGGATTTCAGTGGATCTTATCAACTGAAGAATAAAGGATGCCTTCAGTGACTGCTCCTCTACTCAGAGATATGTATTACAGCTCTCCATAACCTACTTTGATATTTTCTTTTGTGTTCTTCTTATTAATTTGGCAAAAAGAGGGTGGGTTCTGTGCTATTTGCCATTCACCATTTCATGGTTGTCTCACAAACTTTCTTCAAATCCTTTGGATGTCATTAATGAATCAGGGAAAGCAGCTGATCCCAAACCCAACTCTCTCCCACACAATCCCTCTGGTTTCCTCCTAGCTTTCTCATTGTCATCCAAACTCCAGAGACCTGCTCACCGGGCTGTACTTTTTCCCTTGTTCCCACATATCAGCCACTAAATTCTACATACCTTGGCCAGACTTATTACCCAGTGGCCCCCTTCCATACACTAGCTAACATGGTCACCCCTTTCTTCTGGACCCAGTCCCTCAATTCATTCCCTAAGAGACCATTCCTAGTCCCTTCAGGCCATTCAAGCCCTATTAGGAAAGCATGCCTAGTCTCTCTCTCACAACCTTTCAAAGTCATTATTCTCTTCCTTCTTCACCCAGGGCCTACTGGTGCTGCTCACAATCCCTAAAATGGCCGCTTTCAACAAACATAGGAGGGACCTTACATGGCGCACCTTACCACCCCTGTTCTTGCTGCCCTTTCCACTCTTCCCTTCTTATTACTACCTTAAAATCCAAGAGTGCTGTGCTATTACTCCTCCCCTACTTTAATAGGCAACTTGCAAATTAACCGTCAATTCTAGAAACACGTTAAATAATCTTAGCAAACGTAAAATTTTACTCATGAGCACACACTCGCACACAGAACTGTGTATGTAGTTTCACTAGAAGAGATATGTGAATATATCTGACATAAATTTGTATTGAAGTTATATAAAACAAAGTATTTGAAATTGAAAGGTGACTATTTTTGTCTAGGAATCCTTGAGTTAATTTCTGGTATTTTCTCTCATACATTCCCTGCAGCATATTCTGACAGTGAAAACAATTTCAAACCCATTAGCATACATCTGAGATCCTGATAATTATCATTCTAATTATATGTACACATATTTAAATTTCATGCAAAATATTATAGTTTACAGCTTTTAGTAGTCCTTTATTTTGTGCTAATGTAAATTTATCTGATTTTCCTCCATTTCAACAGCAAAATATCCAGTGATGTTAGTTTAAAAGAATTCTACTTTTATTTTAAGATTTCTGTGAGAGGAAAACATTTGGGCTAATAATGAGTCTTCAAAAAATGAAAATTAGAGAATAATAGATAAGAACCCTACTTGAAGTCTAATAATTCATTCTCACTTGAGCTCTTTCTCTTCTTAATAACTTGGGTAATGCTTTGTCAAGTAGTTTTTAATTTAAACAGTGGGATAACTGTTTACACAATCAGAGTACACAAAAATGTTTACATAATTCAGGGTATCAGTATGTATCTAGTTAAATATACTGGTTCTACTGCTGCAGAATGACTGTTGTGTTGTACCAGATGTGGATCACCAAGTCCTAAAAAACTCCACTGTGGAAAATGCAAGGATGTCCTGCAGAATCACACCTGAAAATCATGGGAAGTGAGCTTCACTTATGATGAAATTATCAGATTTCCTTCCAATCAAATGATAAATGTGTTTTACTATGTAGGAGATTTTAATTTAGGATGTAATTTTAGCTTACTATCTGTGTAATCTAATGTGTTATAACACAAATAAGGTATATTTAAAGTAAATTAGAGCAATTCATACGTAACTGTATTTGGGCTGAAGAGAATCTTATAATTTTCTCATGATAATACAGTTTGCCTTCATTATGTCTCAGATTACAGTGACAATGAATGTTATCTCTCAAAAGAGATAAACCTTTAAAGTTCATAGAATCTTTACAATGCTGTGATAAGAAAATATCTCTATAATATAAAACAAAACCACTTTATAAGAGGATATGGTGGACTGGCTAAGGGTCAATCTGAGTCAGTGTGGTTCTGGGTGTGGAAGAACCACCTGAGTATCACTGCCCCAACGACATAAAGGGGAATGGGGAGGGAGGACTGTGTGTCGCTGACCTCCCAGAAGAACCTCTGATGTGGCTGATGTTCCTGAGAAGACCTCTGCTGCTCTTTTGATAGGAGGATCTTAGGCCCTCTCTCTCTCTGGGGATGAGTGCTGTATTAATCAAGGGAGTTCTGGTCAGCACCTTGAGGTGACTTCCTGCCGCAGAGCAGAGTTCTCAGTCACCCTGCCTGGGCAGGAGCTGGACTTTCTGCTTCTGCCACTGGAGCTTGGATCTTTCTGTTGCAGAGCCTTGTAAAGAGTTTGTGTCAGATATGACCGAGGGTTCCAGCCCCTGGCGTAACTAATATGAGTACTGCTATGGGATCCAGGCCCTGAGCTTATTTTTTTTGACTCACAACCACAAAGACAGATTTCTTCTTCTGTATTAGACTTTTTGGGTGAATGCTATAAGATAATCCTATAAATGTATGTGTCCTGTATTAATCTACTCTTACAAACACAGACTATAACCAAGGATGTATGTTACATAGTAAGAGAGAATTATTTTCTTCTATAATTTCTGTGAGGATAAGAACAATAAGCTGACAATGTGAATCTGAATCTGTTAGGCCATTTAGGAAAATAACTGCTTTTATCTCTTGAAAAACTATTTGCATGACACTAGTGTGAGAATTCTAAAAAAGCATTTTAAATTAGGTAAAAATATAAGAAACAATATGCAGTTTCCACTGTATCTTCTATATGCCATAGTAGTATAATAATCTGTAAATATAAGAAGGGGAAATATTATTACTGCCTTAACAAATAAAATCAATCTTGTATTAACATTCTGGAGAGTGTTAAATAATAATTAGTTTATAAGGTTACAAACACACATATATTTACACTGATGACCTAGAAATATTACAAGGTAATTATATGCCACCTGAGACACTGATAAAACATGGTACAATGATGGCATTTTTTTCTATTGTGATTTGGTATTTTATTTTGATGCAAATAGGTAACATGAATTTGTGTAATGTATAAAACATGTTGGACAAGAAGTCAAAACATGCTTAATATCCATAAATTTCCATAATATTTCTGGTGTCAGTTTCATCTGTTAAACAAAATGCTAGAATTAAATTTTTGGAAGGTTAATTTTTATAAACATATTGCTTTATATTTGAAAAATACAGTAATATGTTAATAAAATATTTATTTAAATAAATATTCTGAAATATTTGTAAGGATAAGGCTCATAAATTGAAACATTGAGAAATTTATATTGTGAGAATATCCTTAAACAATGAAATCTTATCTGTTACATTTTTAAAAATCACACTAAAAACACAATCATTAATTCTCCATGTTTTCTATATACTTATCCCAGTCTCGTAAACACTTTGGGAAGTAATCTTTTGTTAGTGTCTTCAGTTACATTATAGTGGCTGTCTTGATATTCTGAATCAAAATATAAGTGTTGTGCCAAGTTAGTCACTACACCTATAACTCAGGGAAGCTGGACCAGTAGAACCATAACTGGAATGTATTCCAACAATATTAGTAACTGAATGAGACCCTGTCTCAAAACACAAATTAAAAAATGCTGGGGATACAGTTCAATGTGAAAGTCTTGGTTCAATTCCCAGTAAAATAACATAATAAAGTTGAAATGACCATTTCATTAGTTCTATATATTACATCTTATTTTGTTACAGTTAAAAACTAATCTCTTACAGGGAGATTCTGAAATTAATGTTAAAAATATGGGGATAATAAATAATCACTGGAATATAAGGAGTTATTATTTTCTCTATTCTGATAATGTATCAAATTTTCATCGAAGAGAAATATAAAAATGTATGCTCAGTCTCCAAACCTCTACTTAAATGTATGAACAGTCATCATCATGAAATTATGTAAAAGTTTTCAAAGAATCTGTTGAAGAAAATGGTCAAATCATTAAAAAATAGCTATAGAAAATTAAACTTCCTTGGTTTGCATTTCTTTGATTAGTTGAATACATACAAATCAAAGCTATATCTGGAAACTAATGAGAGTGACTTTGAAATCTGATCCTGTTCCAAGGAGGAATATTTCATTTGAGTGTACATGTAAAAAGACATTATGAAAAATATCTATGTTCATGGAAATGCACGCTAATCTATGAACAACAGATTGATGACTTCTGATGCCACTTCAAGTAGAAAGCAATACACACAAAAATAACTTTTAAGTATTTATTCCTTGGGAGCACCAATTTCTATGTACTTGCACTTAATTTCTGCATTCTGCTAAAAGTTATTGCACCCAACCATTAATGTAATGAATGTTACCATTTTTCCACAGAACTGTCACTTTTTATATGGCATAATCACTTTCATCATAAAATAACATTACACTTTTCAAGCACATATATTCCAATGTGCTGACAGTGAATGTAATGCACATTAATGGTTTTTAATGAAAATCACATTCTTTCTTTTGCTTGGTAATTTTGGGTAGTCAAGATGTTTGCCAATGTTCTTTCTTTACTGAGAAAGGGGTTGCCATCCCCGAGGATAAATCCATAGGAATCCTGATTAGAGGACACAGTCCCAATTCATCTGGGTCCAGTGAGTCAGAGCAGATAAACCTACTGTTGTTTCTGAGTCAGTGAGTTACCCTGGAACTTGGAATGGCAAGAAAATGAAATCAAGCAAATTCTCTCTGCAGTCAACTTAGATGGCAGAGGCAAAATTCTCAATATTACCTAGGGGTCTTCTTCCCTGAACACATGTAGCAAAAAGCAAATATATGGGGATTCATGATAGAGACTATGTATTTATTTTTTCTGGATTAAGATTTGCATTGTAAATTATAAATAATTATTCTGGGAATTTAGTAAATTACTGGCTGTTTGGGGAGAGTACTATGGAGGGGAACAGTGACTTTAAAAAATCAGTTTCCTTGACTAGGAAAAGAAACTAAAAATGTTCACTTTGTCTTTTATCATGTGTTCAATCAGAAGCTTTTATGCATCAGAACACATGCACTATTTTCTAATCCATACAAACACCCAAAGTTACTCCTGTCTCTCACAAATATCACAGTGGTGGGTGTGGTGGCTTATGCCTGTAGTCCCAGCACTTGGGAAGCTTGATTGGGCTACATAGTGAGTTTAGGGTCAGCCTGAGCTACAAAAGTGAGACTGTCTCAAAAAACTGGAAAAAAAATTTTTTTTTAAAAATAAATTTAAAAATGTATTAAAAAAAGAAAACCTACTACCAATTCTGAGGATTCCTGACCTCCCTCAAGTGGGATGCTAGTGTGATTATGCTATTGAGGTGGAGACTTCACGTACTGAGTCAAATATCTAACCTCAGCCAGGAACGGTGGTACACACCTGCACTCCCAACAATGGGCTACATAGTGAGTTCAAGGCCAGCCTGAACTGCAGATTGAGACCCTGTCTCAAAACAAAAACAAAACAGCTGGGCGTGGTGGCTCACGCCTGTAATCCCAGCATTCGGGAGGCAGAGACAGGAGGATTGCTGAGTTCGAGGCTTGCCTGGGCTACCTAGTGAGCTCAGGGCCAGCCTGAACTACGAAGTGAGGCTCTGTCTCAAAAAAAAAAAAAAAAATTAAAAAAACAAAACCAAAACACCCCAACAATATTCCTTATCAAACCAGAAGCCAGTGGTAGAAGACTTTAGTGTAAGTGAAACCTGATTCCTAAGAAAGGGTCTCTGTACTTGGTATGTTCCACTGTGATAACCCAAACCCATTATATACAACCAGAAGAGCATCAATAAAGGTTTGGAAAAAATAACAGAGCCTTAAAATCGAAGTATAACTTTTTCTTAGCATAAACAGACTGGGTTCACAAAGGCAGATATGGTAGGTATCTCTTCCTTGGGTCTTAAGTAACTAGTGCATTACTAGAAACAATATTTTTATGACTATTTCTAGGACTAATCCAGATATATTCAGCGTTATCAGAGATGTGACAAGTAAATTTCAATTCTATTTGTTTCTATCAAATATAATCACGCACTGTTAAGATTTCCCCTTCCCACTTCCCTGTCACAAAGGAGAAATACTAGTAAGTACTCATCTCACTCATTCCGCAACTGTTTACAGTGAGTGAGCTGTCTCGTAAGAGAAAATGGAAAGAGTCAACTTTTACCTCATAAACACCTCGGTCCCTCAACAATCAGGCATATTTTCTAATACATTACCCTCTTTCACCTCAACAAGGAAGTTCTATATTAGAATCAATGAAGAACCAAGTCTGTATGGGGAATATTAAGAAATCCAAGCATATGGTTAATACTTAAAAATTGTTCAGTAATAAGCATTATGGATATTCAACTGTGAACTGTGTCAATTATTTATTCAATTGTTCATTCATCTTACTTATCTGAGACTTAAGGGCATTCAAATCATTTCTTCAAATATGAAGAAACAGGGCTGGGGATGTAGCTCAGTGGAAGGCAGCTAGTTGAGCCTGCCCAAGGTCCTGACTTTGATTCCTACTCCCAGGCCTCACATCCTTGAGAGATAGCTCACCAAATACAAAACATTTTCTGTAAAGCCGAAGGAGACAAATTCTTGGAGACTTAGAAAAACAGGGAAAAGATATAAAGCCTATCAAGTGACACAAAATGGAAAAAGTTTTAAAACTAAGGTTTGAAGCTCTTCAATGATTTCAACTGACAATAAAAAAGCTTTTTTAAATAAAGCTTGTTATTTTTTATTTTACATCTGAATATGGATCACTTTGGTCAACAGTCTGGTATTCATGTGTCAACTAAGTATTTTTATTTTGACTGGGTAAATTACAAAGATATTTACTGAGCTCTTGCCAATTCTTTTGTTCAAGGAAAACAGTCCTACATTTGCTTTGGAGTACTCAATTTTATTTAGACTTGTGAAAGGCTTATTTGGTAAAGCCCCCCCCAAAAGGAAAAAGGTACTGAGGTACCTTATGTCCAACCATTTCTTTTCTCAAAAACTTTTGCTTTCCTAACCTCTATTCTCAAAGACCAAATCAGTACTGTATTTTAAGGTTTCATAAAACTCCTCCCTAGCATTTTTTTGTCAAACTTAGAAAACTCTGTATCACAGTCTTGACATATATATTCTCAGGATCTACAAAGAAAGTGAAAATGTAGTACCTGAATGTTTTCACTAGGAATAGTACAATTGTTCTTTATGAGAAAATGTGCTGAATGCTGCCAGCTATCTCCAAAGTGATGTAAATGATATAAGATTTACAACAGGCACCAACTGGAATTCAAGCTGAACCAGACACTGGTATTTAGTTCAATAGAAGAGAGATTTCCCCACTAAGCTTGACAATAGACTTAAGCAACTGGAGGAAAGAGGGAGAATTAAACTAGCTTACTAATTACAATGCTGTACTGCTGTGTAACAGACAAAAATTTCTATTATTGATTGGTACCAAGAATTCAGTTGGGTGAGAAATTATCTCTAGGGGTGAGCGGAAAGCATCAAAATATTTTTTAGCATACTCATAGCCTAAGTTTTTGACTCCCTCTTTTCCATGCAATATATGTTCCTTAATTTTAAATACAAATGCTGTTTTTAAATATTTTACAAATAAACCTCACAAAGTATGCAAAGACAGGTAAGGATGTATTTCTATCTACAATACTATTTTTTAAGAGTAGGGTACTACAAACCTCAGTTGCCCATTGATAGGTGGATGCTTATATAGATAATACATCTTGTCTATATAAAGTATGGTCTCTGGTTGCTCTAAAATAAACTCTATGTAGCAACATGAAAACAACAGTGAAAAAGTACAAGTTGCAAAATAATGTATAGTGTTAAAGCTTCCATTCTACAAAATAGGTAAAGACATAAAAGACTCACTGGCCATTTTAAAGTGTTTTCCTTTGGAGAATGGTTTAAAAACTACCTGCACTGCCGGGCGTGGTGGCTCACACCTGTAATCCCAGCACTCGGGAGGCAGAGACAGGAGGATTGCTGAGTTCGAGGCTAGCCTGGACTACATAGTGAGCTCAGAGCCAGCCTGAACTACAAAGCGAGACCCTGTCTCAAAAAAACAAACAAACAAACAAAAAACTACCTGCACTGTTGGCATTTTTTTTTTACCTTCACATGTACAGTAAATGAACAAAAAATTATTAGGGTAGTTTGAAGTGTTTTCTTACAGAACTGAATTTCTAGAACATGTACTTCATATATTGCAATTCCAACCTATCCTCACTCCATTCAAAGTATGTATTAACACTACTGTGGATTCAAAGACAATTTATAAACTCTTTAGGACCAGTGAATCCAAAAGAGGTCCTGTCCCTTCATTTCAATACCTATATGTCAAGTTCATCTTGGCTGTGTAAAAAATCGCAGCATCTTGGGCTGGAGATTTAGCTCAGTGGCTCCGGCGCCTGCCTCCCAAGCCCAAGGTCCTGAGTTCGATCCCGGAGACCACATACAATGCTGGGCGTGGTGACTCACACCCACCAGCCATCCATACCACAGTGCCGGGTGTGATGGCTCATGCCTGTAATCCCAGCACCTGGGAGGCAGAGAAAGGAGGATTTCTGAGTTCCAGGCTTGCCTGGGCTACATAGTGAGGTCAGGGCCAGCCTGAACTACAAAGGGAGATCCTTTCTCAAAGAAAAAAAAAATCGCAACGTCCTTCAGTGACTCTTAGATTTTCAACTACATGGTTGCCAAGAACTCCATATGTAATGAAGTCTGACGGACGACTACTGGAAAGTTTCTCTCTTCCCTGGAGATAACTATCTCATCTAAATCATGCTCTCAACACTGACAACATGTCAGTCTTCTAAACCAGGTGCCTTCTGCTGGCCCGCAAATGCGCTTCAAGATGTATCTGAAATAATGTCTCGAGTCGTGTATGTGTCTGTGTGAATGTGACTGTGTAAGAGAGATACAGAGATAGGAGAGGGAGAGGGAGAAGGAAAGGGAGGAAGGGAAAGAAATTTGGGTTAGATTGAATGAAACTGAAGACTTGACATATGGTATTGGCCCAGTTAGTCAAGGGAAGTCCCATACGTCTCATAGATGGGACCACAAATCTCCGGAGACGCAAGAAAATTTTAACGCAGAGCAGTGTAAGGTGGAAGCTGCTTAGAAAGAAACCCTGAAAGTCATCTTTACAAAACTGAGGTGGGGCTGGGTGGGTGAGTGAGGAGAGGGTAACAGGCTTCTGCGGAGTTGGAACTACAAATGAGAAAGTGGGTGAAATAGGAGAAAAAAAAAAGCCTAAAGGCAGCGACAGGCTGGACACACGTTTCTCCAGAGATCGGGAGGGGAGGGACGGATGAGGCGGAGCGGGGGGGGGGATGAGATTCGGGGGTCGACCAGGGCAGCGCTGGGACCCTCCGCCGGGAGGGGGCGAGGGAGCCGGCGAGGAGCCGACGCGGGCGGGCCGTGACTGGGGCGGCGTGTACCGGGCCACACGTGTGCAGGGCGGCGGGAGGCCGGGGCGGCGGAAGGCTAGGCCGCTTCGCACGTGGGCTACGGGCCTCCGCCCGACGGGCCGGGCTTGCACGGCGCCGCCGAGGCCAGGCGCCGGGGGACGGGAAAACGGTGACGCTCCGGGGCCGGGTCGCAGGCTTACCTCCGCCTGTTTCCGGACCACATTGTAGGGGCTGAGCAGGTTCCCCAAGAGCAGGTAGAAGTGTTGCTGCTCCGCCGCGGCCGTCGTCATTGCGCTAGATGTGAGAGACGGAGAGGGAGGGAGGGAGACGGAGCCGTGAGGCGCGCTAACGGCCGGCGAGCGGAGCGAGGGCGGGCCCAGCGCAGAGACCCGCACCTGCGGCGGCGCGCGCGGCGGCGGGGCCTGGCGGGAAGGGGCGGGGCCGAGGGAGAAGCGGGGAGGACTGGCGGGGCCTCGTGCCCTCTCACCCCGCTGCGGCCTCCGGCGCCGGCGTTTTCATTGGTTCAGGGCGCCAGAGGCGGAGCCGACACATCTCCGGGCCGCATTGATTGGCTACGCGTCCCGCAGCACCATCGTTGGCCGCGCGTGGCCGGCTGCCCGGCCGTGGTGCTGGTCGGGGGCGGGCAGCTGTCTGCCTCCCTGAGCCGCTGCGTTTGCGGCCGTGACACGTCGCGGGGGCCGCGGGAGGGGCCAGCAGGCGAGCCTGGCCACGGCGAGGGGCGGGCGGGCCGACCGGGGAGGAGGGGCCAGCTCCCGAGCGCGGGAGATTTCGGCGCCGTGGGCTGGCGGGCCTCTCTCCGGCCATCACCTGCCCGCGTCCTCCTGCTCTGTGCCCCTGAACACCTTTCCCTGACCCCGCTATGGGGTCGCCTGGTGTCCACTTAGCCCTTGGGTTCCACCCCGGCCTTCACGGTCCCTTCCATTCGTCAGAGGCTCCGGCCTCCGCTGGTGCCGTAAGTCAGGCCGACCCTTTCTCCTACCGCTCGCCCACACTCGCCATGGGCCCGCCCGGAAGAGGGGTCATCGATTCGGGCCTGGGCGGTCCACGTAGCACACCCCCGCTCCCACGCGGCATCAGAA
>PVIC010026474.1:0-24513 GCA_004025085.1 Thryonomys swinderianus | reverse complement strand
AGGAAGCGTCATCGAAATGCCTGTGAGTAAGGTGCAAGGACACCTTGTCAAGAAGACGTCACATCTCCAAAGTTCTCTGAAACAGGTCAGAAAAGATGATGTGTGTGGGGACGAATGTGTTAAGTGTCAGTGGGCGCGGATGTATATTTACACACAAAAGAGAGAACTGTACAAACAGCAGAAAACACAAAATGCAAACAGAAAGAAGTGGATAAAGGGTATGTGTCCTAGTCCCTTTGTGCGGCCATAATAAAATACCTGAGGCTGGGCCGGAGGGTTAGCTCAGTGGTTCCGGCGCCTGCCTCGCAAGCGTAAGGACCTGAGTTCGATCCCCGGTTACCACATATAATGCTGGGTGTGGTGGCTCACGCCTGTAATCCCAGCACTCAGGAGGCAGAGACGGGAGGATTGCTGAGTTTGCGGCGGCTTGCCTGGGCACCATAGTGAGCTCAGGGCCAGCCTGAACTACAAAGCAAGACCCTGTCTCCAAAAAGCCAAAAAAAAAAAAAAAATACCTGAGGCTAGGTAATCTATAAAGAACAGAAATTTATTTTTGTGCACCTAGAGATTAAGAAGTCCAAGAGGAAGGACCAACAGATTCAGCGTTGGGCGAGGGCTGTTCTCTGCTTCCGACATGGCACCTGGACGCTGCAGGCCACGGAAGAAGGCTTGCCGGGGCCTCACACAGGGGCACACAGCTCGGCGGGAGGGCAAGCTAAATGCTGTGGGCAGTCAGTTTTAGAAGGACCTTAATCCCATCTGTGAGTACAGAGCCCTCACATCCTAAGCATCTCTTATCGTCCCCATATCTCAATGTATCACATTGGTAACAGTGATACATGGTGGGGGAGTCACACCACAGCAGGTTTTCATACTATCTTGCAACTGTTCTATTAAGTCTGAAATAGTAAGTAATCACAAGAGTAAAGAAGCTATACACTGACAAGACCTTCAAAGTTTCTTGGGTTAAACAGAAAAAAATGAGACCGGAGATCTAGCTCAAGTGCTACCATGCCTACCTTGGAAGCACAAGGGCCAGAGTCCGATCTCCGTTTCCACAAAAAAAAAAAAAAAAAATGATGCAGGATGGATGGAATAGCAACATTTGTATACAAAGCGGAGGGGAAAGGGCAGGAAGATGCATGTGAACAGAGATACGCAGTTACCTGTCAATAATATTTCACAGAAGAAACTGGAAACGTGAGCTGCTTCCTATTGGGGAACAGGATAACTGAAGTACATGGACAGGAGGAAGAAAGACTTTCCCAACTTTTGTATAGTTTCAGAGTTGAGTCAGGTGACTCTACTGCCCCTTGGAGAAAGGAGAAAGGTAAGGAACGGTGCACGGTATGCAGGCTGAGCAGGCTAGACCAGAGGAATGCAAGAAATGGAGGTGACCCCCCATGGCCACTGGGCTCACAGAGCTGCCTGTTTAAAAAAGACTCTTAGGACTGGAGATTTAGCTCAGTGGTTCCGGCGCCTGCCTCGCAAGCACAAGGTCCTGAGTTCAATTCCAGTAACCACATACAATGCTGGGCGTGGTGACTCACGCCCACCAGCAATCAATACCACATACCACAGTGCCGGGCGTGGTGGCTCACGCCTGTCATCCCAACACTTGGGAGGCAGAGGCAGGAGGATTGCTGAGAGGCTTGCCTGGGCTACATAGTAAACTCAGGGCCAGCCTGAATGACAAAGCGAGACCCTGTCTCAAAAAAAAAAAAAGGGCTCCTACCAGACAAGAGAAGCTGGGGGTTGGGAAGCCTTGTTCTCTCAAGTTCCAGCCAAAACTGGATAGAATTTTCCCATAAAGTAAATGAGTAAATGATTTACTCACAGTAAATCATCAGCTTCCCCCACAGTCCCGTCCCCAAGCAGATACCACCGTCCTAAGACTCAGTCTGCATCTGTCTGCCGCACTGCCGAGCCCTGGAGCAGGCCCAAAACAGACAGCCAGCCCCGGACGGTGACAGCGCCCAACCTTGAGGAGAGGGACCACAAGCCACTCAGTGGTCTGAAATTGGATCTGTGCGATATTTTTGTGAGTTTTCCAAGATGATCATAGGTGATTCCCACAACTACCAGTTCTCCTTGCCTGCCTGCCTCGAACCCCTGCCTGTTAAGCTTCAGGGGACCCAGCAAGTTCTCTCACAGCAACAGAAAGGCTGAAGATGCTGCTGTTGGGAGAAGCCAGACTGAGAACATGACGATCCCACTGTCAGGACACCAGGCAGAGGACCCTGCAAACAGCCGTGTCCACTGAGGAAGCCCAGCGCCACATGAGCTATATCCGAAATGGCTTCCATGTTGGTATTTACAAAAGGGTTGGGGGGACAAAGAGAAGGCAGGAGAGAGGTGAAGAAAGTGCAGTAGAGGGGCTAGAGATTTAGCTCAGTGGTTCCGGCGCCTGCCTCGCAAGCACAAGGTCCCGAGTTTGTTCCCGGTAACCACATAGAATGCTGGGCGTGGTGACTTACACCCACCAGCCATCAATACCACATACCACAGTGCCAGGCGTGGTGGCTCATGCCTGTCATCCCAGCACTCGGGAGGCAGAGACAGGAGGATTGCTGAGTTCTCAGCGGCTTGCCTGGGCTACATAGTGAGCTCAGAGCCAGCCTGAACTACAAAGCGAGACCCTGTCTCAAAAAAAAAAAAGAAAGTGCAGTAGATGGAGACAAACTGTAGAACAAAAGCAAAAGATGAGGGTGTACTCACCCCTCAGAGCACAACTCTGAGGCTCCCAGAAGCCCCATGCACCTGTGGTGTCCAGCGGCAGCAAAGGAGGAAGGGAAAAGACACCTGACTGTCAGGTGGCTTCCAACATGGTTTTCCATGTGACTGACTCAGTACTTAACATCTGGGACTCAGTATTCTCATCTGTTAAATGGAAATAAAAACATCTACTTTCTGAGAGTTCAATCCCCAGTACCAAATCTGCCACAGGCTGAACTGTATCCCCAAAAAGACAGGCTGAAGTTACAACTGCCAACACCTTCAAATGTGGCCTGATCTGGAAAGAGTCTTTCCATACGCCGTAAAGCTAAGGCCATACTGGAGTAGACTGGGCCCCTGATCCAACACGCTAGTGTCCTTGGAAGGAGGAGACACAGGCCCCCCAGGGCAAGGACAGCTACGGAATGATGGAGCAGACACTGGAACGATGCACATCCACAAGCCGAGAAAGCCTAGGGGTCACCGGAGCCATCTGCAGTGGGAAGAAGCGCGGAACAGACTGTCCCGCAGAGCCCGCAGGAAGGACCCAGGCTGTGAACACCCTGACGAGGGTTCCCAGCGCCAAAAGTGTGAGGATAAACTTCTGTTTTAAAGACCTCAGGTTATGGTATGACGTCACAGGACCCTAAGGAAATAAATGTGTCTTCCTTCCAGTCCCATTCCTTTTAAGGAACATTTCTGACTGGCCTCAGGAAACAGATAATTTACATAAATATCATGAACAATAACACCCCAGGGAAAGCTACCTGCAGTAATACAGCTTTACACAAGTTGGAAGAAGGTGAGTATTTTGTTGCCGCTTCTTTGGATGCCCACCCTGCCCAGAGGGATAGGAAGACCCAGGGAAGAATGACCTTCAGAAACATCCAGAAGGTCAAGACCACATACCCACCACTGCACAGGCTGGTTCACACCTGTAGTGGGTACTTCTTTCTCACTGCTAAGACAAAATATCTGAAACTTAAAGGGGGAAAGGTTTATTTAACTCACAGTTTGTACAGGTTTCAGTCCATAGTTGACCAGCTAGTAAAAGCAACAAGGAACTTTGCCAGCATCTTTCTGTCCCTTTTACACCCTATCTAGGCTTTCAGGATTAGGACGGTGTCAAACCAATTAGTGAACCAATGTAGCAATCAGACACCCCTAACCCAGTACAGCACCACAAATCAATCACACACTCCAGATCCAGCCACCTCTTTTTTTTTTTTTTTGCTTTTTGAGACAGGGTCTCGCTTTGTAGTTCAGGCTGGCCCTGAGCTCACTATGGTGCCCAGGCAAGCCGCCGCGAACTCAGCAATCCTCCTGTCTCTGCCTCCTGAGTGCTGGGATGACAGGCGTGAGCCACCACGTCGGGCATTGTGGTAGGCGGTATTGATTGTTGGTGGGCGTGTCTCCACGCCCAGCATTATATATGGTTACCGGGGATCAAACTCAGGACCTTGCGCTTGTGAGGCAGGCGCCGGAACCACTGACCTAACCCTCCGGCCCCAGCCACCTCTTAAAAAGCCCCACCTATGGCCACATGAAGCTTTGGAGGGACATCTACATACACACCATGACACTCCTATCCACAGGCCCCTCAAACACTGTCCCCTCAGTAACACAAGAGGCCGTCACTTGTTGGCAAAGGCAGGGCAAGGAGACCAGATATACTTAATATAATATGTTTTCAGCAAACCACAAGCCAATCTGGATGGCAAGATGAAGGAGGAAGGGTCAATTCAAACCAGAAAATCACTTTTCTAGATGCCATAGTTAGGAAGAAAGAAATAATTCTTGGGACTGAATCACCGAACCAAAGTAAACCAATTCTGCCATCTGAACCTGGTATTCCATCCACAAAAAACTGGTATTTTCTGGGCTGGAGATTTACCTCAGTGGTTCCAGCGCCTGACTAGCAAACACAAGGTCCCTGGTTCAATCCTGGTAACCGTATACAACAATGCCAGGCGTGGTGACTCACCCCCATTGGCAGTCAGTATCACATAGCACAATGCCAGGAGTGGTGGCTCACGCCTGTAATCCCAGCACTCGGCAGGCAGAGACAGGAAGATTGCTGAGTTCAATGCTTGCCTGGGCTATCTAGTGAGCTCAGGGCCAGCCTGAACTACAAAGCAAGACCCTATCTCAAAACACACACACAAACACACACTTGTATTTTCTAAACCAGGCTTGGTGGCACACACTTGTAATTCCAGCACTCAGGATGCTGAGGCAGGAGGATTGCCACAGAGTTTGAGGCTAGCCTGGGATACATAGTGAGTTGGGGGCCACGCTGAAATACACAGTGAAAGCCTGTCTAAAAAAAAAAAAATGGTATTCTCACTGAAATCTACTGCATTCATGAGGCCATTTTTACAAGCCAAAAGACACCGTTTGCTTGGATAAGTGGGTTCAAGAGGTCACTTGGAAATTCCACCTGTGTAGGACTGCCTGAGTGGACACCACCCCAGCAGGCTCAGTTACTCTCCTTACTCCTGTTCCACCAGAATTTCCAGTTTCACTGAGCTATTTGAAAGCCTGGGAGAAAGTTCCAGTGTCACAGACTTCAGCCATGCAGTTAATGACTCAACAGCCCCACTTGTAACAAGGTCACCAAACCCGTCACGCCTTCGAAAACAGTAGAGGGAAGAATTCCAAAGAGGACCCCAGAACTCACCATCTCCGCCAGAGAAGAAGCGATGTTAGGAAGGCCTTCATTTCTGTGTCGACTACCACCATCACCAAAAATCTAGTCACCCACCGTTCCCCCGGCTTCCCTTCTCCAAATCCAGGCTGGCACCAGGCACTGGGAAGTCAGAACTCAGGGTAGCATTTCAGCTCTCATACCACAGAGCCCAGATAATGGGTCAGGTGAGAGGAGTCTCTGCTTCACTCAGGAAGCTGTCCTAAGATGTTTTGGCCCTGATCATCTGTCTTGTGTCCTGCCTTGCCCCGGAGAGCACCTTTGCAGGTGATGCCTAGTTTCCCTGTCTACTCACATCGTAATTATTCAAGGGTTTGCTAATCCAAGCGGCAGAACCCTCCAGTTTTGGCTGCCTGCCATTTCTCTGCTCCAGAGCGTCTCTGTCGAAGGGAAAGCAAAGGCAATCTAAAGAAAGGCCATCATCAGTCAAGCCAAGGGACGCTCGCATTCGAGTCTTTTTCTTGAGTACAGTGGATGAACTTGCCTTGAATTGGAGCCAACTTACAACTCAAAAGGAAAAGAAAAAAAGATCTAATGAGAGAAGAGCTCAGAAATCTTAGCATCAGGACTCATTGCTGAAGAGCATTCTCCTCCTTGTTTTATAGAGAAGAAAACCACACAGACCGGCCACTTTCTGTCCTACCTGGCCACTCCTGGCCTCCCCCACCTGGCGTCATGAGCACGCAGGTGTGACAGGAACTTTGCCCACAGCTCAGGACCACCCCCATGCGGGCAGAGCGTTAGAAACAAAATGAACACTCAAAGAGGCCTTGCTGGTCATGTCCACTTTAAATACAATACTCATGTCATGAACATTAATAAAGACAATTAAACCAACTCTGCTGAAAAATGATCTAAGATCAAGCTTTGAAAGATAAGATTTACCCAATGCCCAGCTTCCCCCCCAGAGAACTGATGCCTGCTCTTTGGTGTCCAGGCAAGAAGAGCAGGTGCTCTTGCCCGGACGCGAGGCCCTGTGTCTGTTCGGGTGAGTCTGGTCAGTGTGAACACACCTCTGAGTGAAAACTCCATTTGTCACCCTAGATCTCTGGGCTGGAAGCCAATGTGCCACCTCCCTGGTGTCCCGAGGTGCCTGTGTGAGGCTTCAGGCTTAGCCCTCTACTGGAATCTATGACCGTGCCCCTGCTCTGGCCCCTCCCTGTATCCCAGGTCTCTTAAAGACCGACTTTCCATCTCTTCAGCCTCTGGACTGAGCACGCTGTCAGAACAGACGGCCAGCAAAGGCCGCGGAGATGATACCGCCTGGGGAGACGCACACAGGCAGAGCTCGGCTGCAGCCCCTCCCTGGGAAAGCTCAGTCCGAGCCCGGGTACCAACAGCTGACAGTTCTTCACGTATCAAATGTAGGGGCTGAGCGACGGCCACTTCCCACTCCAACCTTGTAACCATGCTACAGGGGGCTATCTGAGTATTCCCATGGAAACACTGGGCCCAGTCCATTCACTTTCCCAGGGCAGATCGCTAATGTTTAGCAGATCCCCCTTGCAGGTAGATAAGGATTTATTCTCTCCTGTCAATCCTTGCCCAATCCTAGGGTGAGCACAGCCCGACCTTTCAAAAGACACAGGACCTTCTCCGGGTTAGGTATGAGCAGGCAGGCGGCGGGCGTGCTGGCTGTCCTGACTTGCTAAGGGCCTCAGGTTCGTGCTTGCCCACAGATGTGTTGGGCTAACCTGGCCCACAGCTGCCGTGAGCTGCAGCTGCAGGCAAACCGAGGCCTCACCCCAGCTCGGTGGAAGTTCAAGGGCCTCGGAGTGGGCGTGGCCACCACAGAGCAAGGCACTGAAGCCTCTGGGAGTAACCGGTTCCTACACTGTTCAAGAGAGCAGCTCCGGAGGGGGCGGGATCTCTGCCTGGCCACTTCAGAAGCCATCCTGGGAACAAGGCACCACTCCCCCAGGTCCAAAAGTCCCAGGGCCAGAACCAAAGGCAGCATGGACGTTAAGATGGAAGCTCTCTATTCCACACCTCTGTCTTCCCGGTCAGTTCAAACAGCAGGGCCTGGATGAGTTCCCCACGGGAGTGTCCCTGGGTCTGCGAGGCCAGTGGGTTCCACAGGGGAGGCAACAGACAGTGCAGGATCCCAGCGTGGGGTCTCTGCGCTCAGATCCTAAGTCAGCACCTCTGGCTGCTGCTGTCCACCGACTGGCCATCTTTACCGCAGGATCCCGCACCTGCTAACAGCTCAGTCCGGAGCCCAAGGAGCCTGATGTCTCTACCAGCAGCTAAGACCCTGACCGTTGTGATCTCAGCATGACAGCCACTCTTCCCTTGACACAGAGCGCGACAGGGATGATCTCTCTGAAAGAAATTAGCAAGCAAAATGTGTGCGCCCTGGAGATGTAAAAGTACTAAAAAGATACGGCCCTTGTCATAAAGGACCTTAGACACAAGGAATGAAGAATTTCCAGACCCAAGGCTACTATGTCCCATGGTGTAGGGCAAACGGGCTGGTCAGTCTCGACTCAACCACTCACCAGCGAGGGAACCACAGGTCAAACGGCTTCACTGTTCAATTTCCTGGTCTGGGGCTGGGAATGAGACTAGCGCTAGTGCTTCTCCAGTTTGCAAACGGCCCCAGGTTTGCTCTCCACCCGCCACTGATTCATTCAAGGTCCCACAGCTGGTTGCAGAAAGCACTCGGGTGACAACACAGGCAGTGGTGGCCACCCTTGTGGTGTTGCGCCCTGTCCGACTCTATCTCGCACTAGCCAGCCACCTGCTGGGCCACTCCGCTCCCTCCATCTCTCTTCCTTCCCTCTCACCACTCTCCCTAACCACTTCTCTCACAACCACACACGCCCCTCACCCTAGCGCGTCTCTTTTGTTTTCTTTTTGCTTCCTCCTATATCTTCCTTGAAGTTACAATAAAACACATTGCATAAAATTGGCCATTTGGCCCTTTATAAATATCAGATTCAGAGGGTTGAGCGCATTCACACTGTTGTGCAACTACCACCATCACCCACCTGCAGAAACTCTTTTCTCTTGCAAAACTGAAAGTCTACACCCATTCAAGCCGACCCCGTGGAATCTGCCTGCGGTAAGGGCCTCATACCAGTGAAATTACATGGTGTTTTGGCGCCTATGACTGACTTATTTCACTTCGCATGTCTTCCAGATTCATCCATGCTACAGCATGTGTCAAAATTTTCTCCCCCATACGTCTGTAACTCGTGTTCAGCCCTTAATAAGCGATTGGGTCACGTCCCCATGGCCATGCACACACTCTCTTCAAGTCCCTGCTTTCACTTTTCTGGGTGTGGTGTCAGTCAGCTTTCCAAAGCTGTCACAAAATGCCTGAAGAAGACAACTTCAAGGAGGCAGAAATGTTCGGGGGTCAAGTTTCCAGAGGCTTCCGTCCCTGGTGCTAGGGTTCCATGGCTTCTAGATCCGGATGCAGCAGAGCATCACGGTGGGGAGCATGGGAGAAGCGCAGACCCCATGGGGCTGGGGGTGGTGGAAGGAAACAGCCTGGGAGGAAGGGCCCTGGGACGGGACAGTCCGCCAGGGCATGCCCCGTGGCTCACTCCCTTCGCCTGCCCCCCCCCGCCACAGCCTTCGCAGCTGAACTGAGCGCCACGGTCCAGCCACTGCCCAAAATCCCAGCAGCTGTCTTCAGGGGACTTGTTAGACCCCAACCACACCAGATGTATATATATCCAGAAGGGGAGCTGCTGGAGCATATGGCAAATTTTTTTTTTTTTTTAATTTTTAAAGGTACACGTATCTTTTAAAATACCAGTCCTCAATCTCTCTGGCACCAGGGACTGAGTTCATGGAAGACAATTTTTCCACAAGAGAGGATGTGAGTGGTTTCAAGATGGTTCAAAGGAGCTGGCGATCTCACGTACACGGTTCACAGGCGGGTTCGCGCCCCTGTGACCATCTAGTAGTGTCCTAACTCCTGGAACTTGGTGAACGTGACCCTATGGGGACAGGGTCTTGGCAGATGTAAGCAAGTTAGGGTGAGGCCGTACGGAACCAGGGCAGGCTCTGTTTGAGAGACCGATGTCCTCACAAAGCCGCAGAACCTTGGAACCCTGGGAAGGACGTGGAAAGACGGAGGCAGAGCCGGAACAAGCCAGCAAGAGCCAGAGAGAGTCTCCTTGCCGGCAAGACCTGGATTGGGATCCTTTTCCACTTTCCTTGTAGTGAGAAAGGGAGGGATAGAGAAATCAAGAATTAGACTTCTGGGCCAGAGGGTTAGCTCAGTGGTTCCGGCGCCTGCCTCGCAAGCGCAAGGTCCTGAGTTCGATCCCTGGTAACCACATATAATGCTGGGCGTGGAAACACGCCCACCAACAATCAACACTGCATACCACAATGCCAGACGTGGTGGCTCACGCCTGTAATCCCAGCACTCGGGAAGCAGAGACAGGAGGATTGCTGAGTTCGTGGCGGCTTGCCTGGGCACCATAGTGAGCTCAGGGCCAGCCTGAGCTACAAAGCAAGACCCTGTCTCAAAAGCAAAAAAAAAAAAAAAAAAATTAGACTTCTATCTTTAATTTCCAACCAACTAGATACTGATAACCCTGAACCCTTGACCAGAGCATCTGCTTTAGACTCTTTAAGAGCAGGTCTGTTCGCTACAGTTGTGACCCCAACCCAGAGGGATCCGGGTCTTGATACCCTAGGAGGTGTTTGTGAAACTAAGTCACCAGGAGCAGTTTGTGAATGTCCCTGGAGGTGGGCAGTGAGGACACTGTTGGCCTTTGGGGGGCGACACAGTGCAGGATGCACAGCAAGCTCAGCAAGCTCTGACCCCTCACACACACCCACACATCGCACACCATAGGGAACACAGAGGCTGCCGGTTTTTCCAGCACTGGGGATTGAACCCAGGGCCACCACCCCGAGCTTCATTCCCAAACATTTCGTTTTGTTCTGTTCCATCTTGCTTTGCTTTGTCCTGTCTTGGCTTTTGTTTTCTTTTGCGCACTGTGTCCTGTTATACTGTGTCATTCTTGTTTTGTTGTGGAGACAGGGCCTCACTAAGTCATGAAGTCCAGCGGGTTGGGCTCGAACCTGCAGCCGTCCTGCCTCTGCCCCCCAGAGTGCTAGGACTGTCACACTGCCACAGCCAGCTCTCCCTTGCATGCTTCCAGGAGAGCAGGCAGAAGGGACTCAGGCGCAGAGGGAGCGCTCCAGCCTTCCTCAGGACAAGGGTCTGCCCTCCGGGATGGATACTCCGGGCGACGGAGAGCACCCTGCGGGACTGTCCCCCGGCCCCGCTGTGGAGACGGCGGAGGCCACCCGGGCAGAAGCACACCCTCGGGGAGCACCCTTGGGTGCAGAGCCCCGCGCAGAGACAAACAGCCCCTGCTATAGAGGTGCATGTTCAGATCTCTGCGGAGTGCCTGGGCACGCCCAGGGGCCACGTGAGCACCCAGTCACCTGCCTGGCATGGGTGGGCACCACCTCCCACCCGCTCCACGGGCACCCAAGTATCCCAGCACCCATCACTGTGCCTCCACTGCTGCTGTCAACACAAACGCCCACACCCAGGCAGAAGCAAAAATAACCAGGCGTGCCGGAGCGTGCCGGTGCCTTGCCTCGGCCCCCAGGCTGCCGCGGCCTCCCCTGGAGACGGGCGCAGGGAGCAGCAGGGAGAGAGACGGGCAGGGGGCTGACAGGACCGTCCTGTCCCGTCCTGTCTGCAGGACAAAGGCAGAGGCCGGCTCAGCAGGTGGCCCCCCTCACTTCCTATTGCGACAGTTCCCAGGTGGCGCTGCCACGAATCTCTGGGTGACTCAGTCCACTGTCACCATGACGCCCCCATCCCTCTGTGCCGTGTTTACCTCAAGCAGCGCTCTCGGTGCCCATGCAAGAGAAAGGGCGAACAGTGACCCTGTCCGTGGGACCTCGGGCCAGAGCCAGCATCCTGTGAGGCCCCTCGCTGAAAGACGCAAGGGCAAGGCAGCCCTGGTGCCATGGGCTGGATTCAAAAAGACAAGCCGAGGTCCTCACCCCAGTGTCTGTGGACGGGGCGACAAGAATCACAGCCCAAGTGGCATCAGGAACAGAAGCTTCCCGGGGCCCAGCTCTGGAGGCGGAAGTCGGAGGCCAAAATGGCAGCAGAGCTGCCCTGCCGAGCACTCCCCTCACGGGTGGCCGGTGGCCGCCTTCTTCCTGCATCCTCGCGCAGCCTCCCTTAGGGTGTCACCCTCCCTGGGCCTCCACGGGGTTCTCCCATAAGGAGCCTCCTCCGGCTGACGACAGGCCACCTTCTTCACAGGCAGCGTTTCGACAGTCACCGCCAAGGCCCAACCAAGCCACCCCCCGCACATCCATGGGGCCGAGGGAGCCTGCCGGCCCATAGCGCTGACCTTATTTGGAAATCACTCACTTTTCCGCTCAGGTTTTGCAGGTGTGATTAGTTAAGCTAACATGATGGGACGTGGAATAGAAAGGCCCCCGGCTCCTATAGGACCAGCGTCCCTACACAGGGAAGGGACAGAGAGGCCAGGTTCACCCGAGATGCCAGAGGCTGCCTGGGGTCCCGGAGGTGGGGAGGCGGCCAAGGAAGGCTCCACGCAGAATCTCAGCGGGAACCTGGCAGTTTGGAGCCTTGATGCCGACTTCCACCCACTGAAACAGAGACAGGATCAACTCCCGTCGTTTCGGGTCAGCGAGGTTACCGTACTAGACCAGAACACCCCTGGGATCCTCTCATTAGGCAGTTTCATGGGCACTGACGTTTCAGACCCTTGAAGCCACTTTACATTGTATAGAAAACTTCAATTAAAATTACCAGCCCTTAACAAAATTTAAAATTGACAGAACATGGCCTAACAGGACATTTATCTGCACTGACCCGGTAGCCAAGTGCCTGGGCTCAGATCCTGGCTCACCCTTTACCGGTCACCCCGCCTCAACCAAATCACGGGTACTACCTCGGTTTTCCCATCTGTAAAAAGGGCATAACGAGGGCCAGAGATTTAGCTCAGTGGTTCCAGCGCTTGCCTCGCAAGCACAAGGTCCTGGAGTTCGATCCCAGTAACCATATACAATGTTGGGCATGGTGACTCACAACCACCAGCAATCAATACCGCATACCACAGTGCTGGGCGCGGTGGCTCACGCCTGTCATCCCAGCACTCAGGAGGCAGAGACAGGAGGATTGCTGAGTTCAAGGCTTGCCTGGGCTACATAGTGAGCTCAGGGCCAGCCTGAACTAAAAAAAAAAAGGGCATAATGATAACACCCAGTTCAAACTTCCTGCAGATCACATGAGGTAATATTCATCAACACCTGCCCGGTAGGGCGTCCAAGCTGTAAAAGGGTTTCCTCAATCCTAAGCAAAAGTTAGGTCAACCGAGCCTGCCCTCCCTGCTGCACATAACATCTCTGAAACCCTGAGTCAGGCCTCTCTGATCCTGGCCAGGTTACAGGAAATAGCAAAAATTCACCACTGCTCCAGGGACAGGAGCGCAGAAAGAGGAAACATAATAATGCTCAGTAGTTCCGGCACCTGCCTCACAAGCGCAAGGTCCTGAGTTCGATCCCCAGTAACCACATATAATGCTGGGCGTGGAGACTCACACCCACCAACAATCAACACCGCATACCACAATGCGGGACGTGGTGGCTCACGCCTGTAATCCCAGCACTCAGGAGGCAGAGACAGGAGGATTGCTGAGTTCGCGGCGGCTTGCCTGGGCTCCATACTGAGCTCAGGGCCAGCCTGAACTACAAAGCGAGACCCTGTCTCAAAAAAAAAAGAAAAAATTAATAATAATAATAATACCAAGGAAAGAGTCTCCAATTATTAAAACCTGAAGCTTCTACCTGGTTGCCAGGGCAAGGGAAACAGATTTCTAAAGAATCTGACTTGAAAATCCAGTGGAAAAATTAGTTGGAACTGACAGGCAGAGACAGTGAAATCTGTCCCAGCTTGGGGCCATGGAAGACAGCGGGTTACAGCCAGGCAGTGGCCATAAGCCGAATGACACAGTGCGCCACAAAACAGAGTCCTACAAGACCCCAATGTGTGGGACACAATTGTTTTAAATATTGTTGCAGTAGGCAATAAATAAACCAACAAATGACTTGTGACCCGTGGGGGAGTGGTTTTTGTTTGGTTGCTGCTGTTGTGTTTGTTGTTTTGGTTTGGTTTTCATTTGTGGTTTTTCTATTTTTTTGTTTTTGTTCTGAGATATGTTCTCATTAAGGCCCACAGACTGGGTTCAAACTTTTTTTTTTTTTTTTTTTTGGAGATAGGGTCTCGCTTTGTAGTTCAGGCTGGCTCTGAGCTTACTATGTAGCCTAGGCAAGCTTCAAACTCAGCGATCCTCCTGTCTCTGCCTCCCGAGTGCTGGGATGACAGGTGTGAGCCACCACACCCAGCTGGGTTCAAACTTTTATTCCTGCCTCAGCCTTTCAGAATCCTGGGGTTACAAACGTGCATCACCACACAGGGGTCCTTCAGTGTAATTTGACAGTAGAATCAGACTATCAAAATTAGCCTTTAGGCTGGGCATGGTGCATGCCTGTAATTCCAGCACTCAGGAGACTGAGGCAGGAGGATCCTCATGAGTTCAAGACCCACCTGGGCTCAACGCCAGCCTGAGCTACATAGCAAGACTGGATCTCAAAAATAAATTATTAATAAGATTTTTAGCCGGGCATGGTGACTCACGCCTATAATCCCAGCACTCAGGAGGCAGAGACAGGAGGATGGCTGAGCTTGAGGCTTCCCTGGGCTACATAGTGAGCTCAGGGCCAGCCTGAACTACAAAGCAGGACCCTGTCTCCAAAAAAAAAAAAAAAAAAGACTTTTAGCAAACAAAACATACCTGTAGTGGAAGAATGAACTTCTGAACTTCATAGGAATTTCTTATCCAGAAATCAAATCACACCTGCTGGCTGCTTTCTTTGTCATCTAGCTAGTCCTGGTTGCAAAAAACCAGGTTTCAGCCCATCACCTAAAGGACTGCACCAGAGGGACACTTGTAAGGAGAAAAAGAATCACCCTGTATTTCAAAACCTGCTTGGATCCTCGCCTCCTCCTCTCTCCTCACCGGCTTCTCCCTCCGCCTCGTTACCTGAGACACAGAACTGGGACCAGACACACAGCGCTGCAGACAGAAAGCATCTGCCTCCATCGCAATGCGTCCCGGCCTGAGGAAGGCAGAAAGTGCGTTCAATGGAAGAGGCAAGTATCCAACCAAACTGGTCTAACCAGATAACTCGCAGATTCTAGGTTTTTGCTTCTAGGTCCCTAAAGCTTCCCCAGGCCAGGTGTAGCTGCCAAACGGAGGCGCAAGGAGCCCCCACCTCTCTCTGGGGAGCCCTGGTCTGGGGGGGGGGGGGCCAGAGCCACAGCACCCCAGCCTGGTTGGCTCCTGCGGACAGCCTCTCAGAGCTGGGAGAGAGAAGCATCAGAGCCTGGGTGTCTTATCCCTAACTCTATTTGCATCACACACTAACACATACGCGCACACACACACACACACACACACCTGTTCTTTTGTCTAGAAAACTCTGGAAGAATGATGTACTACTCTGTCATAAAGGATACCCTTGGTCATTGGTAGACTGGATGCACCCTGAGACCGTAATGTTAAGTGAAATAAATCAGACACACAGGTTTAATGGTACATGGTTTTTCTTACTGAGAATCTCAGGGTATAAAGAGCAAAACAGAATACAGATGACAAGAAACAGGGAGATAGCTCTTTTGCAAAAGGAAAGGGTACCACGCGACAGAGGGAGGAAGAAAGAGGAAGGGAGGGAATGAAGAAAGAATTAAGATGTGTTGCCCAGCAGCACAGGGGTGCATGCCTGAAATCCTACCAGCTGTGAGCTGAGGCGGGAGAATCGCCATGAGTTCAAGGCCAGTCTGGACTACAGGGTGAGTTCAAGACCAGCCTGAACTACAAAGCAAAACCTTGTCTCAAACCACACCCAAAAAGTAGAATTAAGGGGCCTGGTATTTAGTTCAATGGCTCTGATACCTGCCTCACAACCACAAGGTCCTGAGTTGGATCCCCAGGACCCCCCCAAAAAAAAAACAGAATTAGGATGTACCAATTCCCACTGAGGAGCATAATCATTATGGGCTGCAAACAAGTATTAGTGAAAAATAAAAATTGGAGAAAAAGGAAAAGATCCCATTCATACCATGAGCCTATCTGGGAACCCGCCCTCCTGACCTCCTGACCTTCTGACCTGGATCCCAAAGCAAAGTGACAACCAAACCACGTTCCTTTGGGTCAGCAACATTAACACCAAAACTGTCACACTCTACCTCAGGAAACACCAGAAATGGCCCAGCAATCCGCACTGTACCAAGCTACCCTGGTGGGTTTGGATATTTCTCAAGCTTGATGCAGCCACGGCAGACATCTTACCTCTACCTACTCAGCTCAGGAGCTCCGCTGCACAAGGCTCTCAGAGCCTGGCACAAGCTGGTGCCTAACAAACACATGCCCACCGAGTTAATCTAATGAATCTCCTTTGGAACTGGAAAGGGCAGTGTGAAATCAACAGCTTTACTGGCAACCAAAGCTCCATGCTCAGGCATGCAGGGCAGCAGCACCAGGAATCTCGCCCTGTGAAACGCGTTTGTCGGAATCTCCACAGGGCAGTGAGCTGAGAAAAAAACGAATCCGTGGCTGCTGGTGACATGCACTGTCCAAGGGATGTGCTAGAAATGGCAGTGCAGACGCGGTCCTCGCCGGCCGCACGGGGGCTGCGGGGGTGAACCTTTGCATGAGCTAAAAAAAGGAAGGAAATTCCTCCTTTTAACCAATTAACCGCATCTGGCAGGATGCCCTCCGGCCTCATCAGAACCACCGAGTTCAAATCCAAAGGGCAATGGCGAACCTTTTACAGCCTGCTGTGATACACATGCCACAGGTTCGCCATCACTAACTGCAGAGTGTGTGCAAGTGCTACACCATTTCAAATATGGGCCGACCTTGAGCATCTGCAGAGTTTGGTCTTCCTGGGGGTCCCGATGCTCTGTGAGTTCGGGAGTGAGTGTGCTGTTTCTACTCACTACAGAAGGTTGACCGATGCCTCTCCTCCCAAAACAAAACCATCCCCAGGCTGTGATGAGGGAGCGTTCACAAAGACTTGACGAGAAGGTACAAGCAGAAAACAAGGAAGCAACGCAAGAGGCTGCGGTGGAGCTCGGCAGCCTCGCTCCAAGGCCTGCTGGGACACACGTGTTATCTTGAGTTAGAGAGACTTAAACAGCAGGTGTAAGAAAGTACTCTGATTTCCCCTTTCTTCCAAAGGTAGGAAATCAAACTTCCCTGCAAAAGTTTCCTCTCCATACCAGGAAGAAGGAAATCTCTCATCAGACAGAGGGAGTCCAGGCAGAGAGAGATCTGTATACAGCAACCTCATTGAAGAACCCGTTTCTTACTGATTTCTGTCCCACAAACAGCTGCTTCAGCCCACACCCTCTGCCTTGCCGTGTCCCAGCTTACAACACTCTGTCCGAAGTCATGTCCCGCAGTGACCCGTCCATGACCATGTCTCGTGGGATTCGAATGGAGCTGAACACTCCTATCCCCTGGCATTTTTCCTGCCCCTTTTCTACTTCCACCTATGTCCAGATACATAAATGCCACTGTTACTGGTACCCCCAAGATCCAGGGTAGGGCAGCCGTGTAGGGCGCAGACCAGGAGCGGGAGGCCCTGCCCCAGACGTGTGTACCTCTAGGTGTACACACCCCGGGGACTCAGCTCACAGCACATTCCGCAGACCGCACGTCTCCTCTGGGCGCAGCTCCGGGGTGAGACGCGTGCCCGTGTGCGTGGCCCGGGCTTCAGTCTCCGGCACCAGAAACAGACCGCACAGGAGTGTGTATCCCTTCACTACGCAAGGCGTGACTGTGTAAGCTTTCGGTTTCCTTCGGCTCTTCCCTGGTCTCCTGAGGATGCCTATACATATGTGCAAATTAGCGAATTAAATGGGCTGGCATTTCTCCTGTTCATCTGTGCTCTGGTAGTCCCGCTCGGGAAGGCCCCCCCGAGGGAAACTACACCAGCACCAGTGAGCAGTTAAGATTTCTCTCCCTCTCTTCTACCCAGCAGCTAGAAGGAGCAAAGGACGGCTTTTCCCAGAGCCGTGAGAGACGCCTGGCCCCGGGCCATACCTTGATCTGAGACCACAGTGCTGACTCTGGGCAGCTGTCCTCAGAACTGGGAATGAACAGACTAGATGGTTCGAAACCTCCCAATCTGTGGCACAGGAAACACACACCCTCATACGTCACGCTCCTTATTCTTCTCAGGCGCGATGACCGCGAGAGGTTGTGTAGATAAGGAGGCCTGTGGGAGGCCGCAGGATCGCAGCCCAGGCACCCACCGTGTAGGGAAGGACCACGCCCAGCTCCTCCTTCCAGGGGCTTCGCCAGCTCCCGCGAATTTTGAAGGATGGGTCCCCGGGCCGACAGGGACGCTCAGGCCAACAATCACCCTGCTAGATTGCAGACAGGGAGGGAGTTCACAACAGCACCGTTGATGACTCAGGAGATGCGATCATCCCATAACATGGCATTTCCACTTAGAAATCAAAGCAATGCAATCAAAGCACTCGTTAGAGGGCCCGGGTTGCAAGGTAACATCGTTACTGTGATCCAATCCCTTACCCACCCTCGGGGTTTCAGGGCTCTTTATAGCCTATTATAATCCCCGTTACTTCCACTCCGGACAAGTACTGACTACGTGCACGGGTCTACAGCTGCTAATTCTCAGTCATCCCCACGGCAACTGTGGTACTAAGTACCAAGAAGGGAAAGCACGGCCGTCCCGGGACAACCCAACTCATTAGAGCCCACTGCTTCGGGAATTAGCGGGAGTCCCATGGTGACGACCTTTCCCGCTTCTGTAATATGAATTTTCACAACGTGAAAATCCAATTCCCTCTCTGTGTTTATGAAAGCCATTCCTTTCAAACAGCTGAAGCAACAAAGGCAGCCAAAAGCACTTCGCGGCTGTCCGATTGGAGATTTATATCGCATAGAAACATAAAGCAGCATTATGTAACCGAAGCTGTGGGCCAAGGGCTCGCAGAATCCAAGATTTGCTTCACCCTCCAATTCCCAGCACTGGACCAATTAAAAACTCCCCGGGCTTCCGCCACCTTTTCTGGGAAGTGAAGAAACACCTGCTTCATAAGGTGGCAATAAATCCCGAGAGCCCACGGCTTGGAGTGTCCTGGTCCCCACCCGGCATGTGCGGGGGCCCCGTGACCCCCGGGCTTCCGCTCGCCCGCTGGCTCCCACACTGCCCCACGCCTGCGGGTTCCTGAGCTTCCTAGGAAGGGGTACGTGCCTACATTTGCCCTTCTCTTTTTTGCGGAGCTGGGAACATGAACCCCTGGCCCTAGATCTCACTCCCTCAACCCCCCTCCATCTTCTCTAAAGTGAAACGCTCACCCTGAAATTCTTAGTGAGGTTGGCTTCTATTGTATGCTCTAACTGGAAATAGTCTACATTTAAATTAGAAAAGGATGTCTGGAGTTTCTCAAACAGGTCATATTCTTGATAACCAGAAAACCCAAACTCCCGTGCCCCTGGCTGTGTGTCCTCAGGCAAATCAGTCAACCTCTCTGAGACTTGCTATTCACATCATCAGTGACACAAAACATACACAGTTGGGCTTCTTTAAGAAGTAAAGGGCAGGGGCCAGAGATTTAGCTCAGTGGTTCAAGCACCTGCCTCACAAGCGCAAGGTCCTGAGTTCGATCCCAGTGACCACATACAATGCTGGCCGTGCTGACTCACGCCCACCAGCCATCAATACCACATACCACCGTGCTTGGCGTGGTGGCTCACGCCTGTCATCCCAGCACTTGGGAGGCAGAGACAGGAGGATTGCTGAGTTTGAGGCTTGCCTGGGCTACATAGTGAGCTTAGGGCCAGCCTGAACTACAAAGCGAGACCCTGTCTAAAAAGAAGAAGAAGAAGAAGAAGAAGAAGTAAAGGGCAGCGAGGACTCTACTTGTTAAGAAATTATTAATCACATCCCCACCATGAAATTATTAAATGTCTCGTCTGCTCCGGGAGAGCCACTGTTTATAGACAAAGCAACAGATTCCCCTTCAGCAGTGCATGGGCTGGACAGCAAGTTGTCTAAAGAGAAGCTTCTAGGAGGAACGTTCCACATCCGGAAGGTCGCTCTTCCCCACTGAACTGGTCCTTGACACGTTTCATCCAAATGGTATCACCCGCAACGAGCCATCAAGAGCTGAAAGCAGTGATGGCTGTGAAGTTCCTCTGGATTTAACCAACGTAAAACACAGATTAAAATGCTGCCTTCCCACTCCAGTAACGAGACCCAGTCAGTCTCTCAAGGTGACAAGGCTTTAAGCTGCAAGCACAAATGCCGTCATGTAAATGTAGAACAATAGCTGTAATTCACCAGCCAGCAATGAAACCAACTGTAACACATTTTCAATCACTCTCCGTGCGCCGTCATCACACATGCCTTTCAACAGCTCTGTCACAGCGCCCCGCACCATGTTTCTGGGGTTGCTCATAGTTCTTCTGGGTTTTTCAGCAGTGCTGGGGATGGAGCCCAGGGCCCTGCACACGCTCCGCTCCGGGCTGCAGCCGCGGACCCCGGTACCACTTTTAAACAGCGCTAACTCCTCTGAAAAACTAGATTTCTATTTGCAACCTTTCACACCCTACTGAAGGTACCCATGAAGGCAAACCAGACAAAAGAAGTCATAGTTATTTTCCCCTTTACAGATGGCACCAAAACACAGAGCGGCAGCACAAAGACATAAAAAGGAATGCCCTAAAACTTTACTAGGTGTGGTTTTCCCTAAACAGCTTAATGAACAGAGAAGCTAAATACACATGTGATCAAATAATACGGTGAATATGAAAAGTTTACTGCAGTAGAAGCCGTAAATCCTTCTCACAGTACTCCCTCGTTTCAAACTCACACTGTCATTTTCGCGACTCTGTGGAGGTTTCTGGGATCCTCTCTCGTAAGCCCCTGTAGTTGTGCTGTAACACCTGCCTTGAGGTCCTAAATTGATTCACAGCACTTACCTTTCAAGCTCATTTTGATCTGGGGTAAGACCCAGACTGTACGCAGGGCCAGCTCCAGTGAAAGACGGATGAGGACATCTGTCATAGGACAGACACTGACAAAAATTGTTAATCACGGGCCAGAGGGTTAGCTCAGTGGTTCCGGCGCCTGCCTCACAAGCGCAAGGTCCTGAGTTCGATTCCCCGGTAACCACATATAATGCTGGGCGTGGAGACACGCCCACCAACAATCAACACCACATACCACAATGCCGGACGTGGTGGCTCACGCCTGTCATCCCAACACTCGGGAGGCAGGGACAGGAGGATTGCTGAGTTCGCGGCGGCTTGCATGGGCACCATAGTGAGTTCAGGGCCAGCCTGAACTACAAAGTGAGACCCTGTCTCAAAAGCAAAAAAAAAAAAAATTGTTAATCGCCATGGGACAGTCAAAAGCAGGGCAGGTGTTTAAAATTAAAAACATCCTACAGCAGAAGGCACATTGTTGTGAATTCCCTTCAAAATTCTCATTTTAAACACGCTTACTCCATTACTATCAGCCATATGACTTTTTACTCTAAATTGTTTATTTAAATTTAAACATTCACCATATCTTTCCCGCATCCCTTGTAGTTCAACATTTTTGCACAAAGTCCCAAGCAGGGCAATTAAGAGAGGCCTAAAAGAACACATATAAAGTGCAGAACTTGTCCAGCTGAGGACCAGTCCTGGAAGCATCCAATTAAAACTCGTAAGAAAGATATCTGGGCCTTGAAAACAAGGAAGAAAGTATTATTCAGGCCACAGAATGGGACTCCCAGACAATCCTGGACACAGTCTAAGAGATTCTCCATCCCAGCTGCTGTTAATAATTGTCCACTTGGGCCGGAGGGTTAGCTCAGTGGTTCCAGCACCTGCCTCACAAGCGCAAGGTCCTGAGTTCGATCCTGGTAACCACATACAATGCTGGGCGTGGTGACTCACCCCCACCAGCAATCAATGCCACATACCACAGTGCCAGGCGTGGTGGCTCACGCGTATCATCCCAGCACTCGGGAGGCAGAGGCAGGGGGACTGCTGAGTTCGAGGCTTGCCTGGGCTACATAGTGAGCGCAGAGCCAGCCTGAACTACAAAGCAAGACCCTGTCTCTAAATAAATAAATTAATTTAATTAAATGGATATAATAACCTGCTCAGGCCTTCATAAGGACCGGTGCTCGGATGAACAAAAGCTAGGTAGGACTCAGGCTCCAAATGCATGGCTGGGAGAATCTGGGAAGCACAACTCAAACGAAAGTATTTTTCTAGGCTAGATGGTAACAAGTCTTCGCAGGTGAGGCTCTGTCTCCTGAGAGCTGTAGGAAAATAGAAAATCTAATGGGAAATCAAGAGGGGTCATCAGAGTTTACTTTCTACCAATGTTATAAAGCAAGAGAGCTAAAGAGAACTGAGCCTCTGATATGCCCAAGTGTTTAATATCCACTGTAACATGAACGCTCCTCAAGATGATGAGAGCAAACACCCGAGCCATGTGTACTGTGCGGTGCGTGCCATGAGTGTGTACTAGGGGCACTATTCCCCACTCCTACCACATGCAAGCTGTGCCTGCCTCCTAACGTCTACTAAAGACTGCTCGTCCCAATCTGAACATCTGAAACCTAAAATGTTTTGAGCTTGGATTTCAGATCTCTGATTTTCAGATCAGGGATCCTGAACTGGAAAAGTAAATGCAATATTTCCAAACCTTACAAACTTCAAAATCTGAAAAATTTCCAGGCCCAATCACATCAGATTAGGGATGTTCGGGCCACAATGACACCCTCACTTTATAGATAGAGCTATGGGAACACAGTCACGTAGCTTGTCCACCATGACACAGCTGGAATCACCAGGCAAGAATTGAAACCCAGAAAGTTTGGTGCCAGATCCTGCTATTAATCCCTGCACTGGACTGGAATTACTCCCACTTTCCATATGAAGAAACAGAATAAACAAGCAGGATGTTAAATTCTTCACTCAAGTGAAGGAGGTTTGCCTGCCTGCCTAGGCCTCACTTTCCTGATCTGCCTATAGGCCTGGCTGGCAGAGGTGCAGACCCTAGAACAGCATGGGACCCAGCAGAGAAATAAACACACAGGATTGGATCTGAACCCTCTTATGTAGCACGCGGAATGAGGAGGGAAGGAAGAAAAGCCAAGACCTAGGGAAGTTGGAGGTAGCAGACAACAGACAGCAAACAGCAAAACCACAGGGGCCAAAGGCTCAATCACCTGTCTCCTGACTGATGAACATGTGGATGGTAGAAACTTCTGGAAAGTTCTAAAAACTTCTAGTTTCTGTGACTATTTTGCCTATAATCAGGGACTTTTAAAGTTCACTGGATAAATTAATGAACTTGTATAGCTCCTAAGCCAATATGAGTAGGAAAACTACCCAGCAAATCATTTTGAGAGAAGTCTCCAAGAAATCTCTTTATTCTAACACAATATGCTAACCCTCACGGGTTTCCCAAGTCCACAGAGCAGAACCTCCACAAATCTGGGGCCACAGAAATCATGTACCTGACCTTCATGGCATATGAATGAGAATCTCATTATGGTCTCTGTTGCTTGATTTTCTGTCAAGCTTCCAAGAACGCCTCGAGATATTGGGGCCACCCACTCAGGAGTAGACACCTGAGAAGCTGGGCTCTTCCATGCAGAATCGATTTAACACAATCCTGCTTCAACTCAGTCACCAGGCAGCAGCTGGAGTCTAGAAACTCAACAGACTTTGTCAGAGGGAGGGTACAAAAAAAAAGAACAACTTATTGCAATCCTTAGGGGGGCCCAAAGAGATTAAAATCCAACACCTATGAGCCTCTTGATCTTGCTATGCTTATAGCACCTACTAGAAAATCCTGAAAACTAAAGGGTCTTGACTCCAGGCAGAGGAGACTTAAATGCCACACAATCTACTACTTAAATAGCAGCCCAGGCAACAGGGGCACTTGTCTATAATCTCAACTATAAGGAAGCTGGGGTCTGAGAAGCCCAAATTGGAGCCCAGCCTGAGCAGTTTGCCAAGACTCAACCTCAAAATAAGGGCTCATAACAAGGGCTGAGGATGTAGCTCAGTGCTAGACCTCCTGCCTAGCACGTGTGATACCTGGCTTTAATCCCCAGTACCACAAACTAAGTAAAAAACAGCACTCAATGGGGAGCCCCTAAGACCCCAAAAAAGATGAGCAGAGTGTTCAAAGAGCTTCCAGAGCTCACAAGCTTTTGTGCCAGTAAATTCTGAGTAGACTCTCAACTTTAACCCATCAGGCCAGGTGTCGAGAAAGTACTAGAGGGAAAAAATGGGGTTAAAGCACCCACTTTTCAGTCTCCTTCCCCACCCCCACCTCACTCTGCCACTTACTGCAGAACTCTCTAAATGGCAAAAGGATCTCAGAGTCATCACGTTCGGCCCAACACTGGCATCAAGCCATTCATGGTCTCCCAGCTCAGGTGCCCACTAAGGGCCACCACTGCCCTTCAACAGTGAATTCTCTGCAAAGGAGAGTTCTCTTGGGTTGGCACAAACAGAACAGGGCAGGGCCACCGTGTCTGTTGACTCAACACTCTTGTTAACAGAAGTGTCAGTGTCAATTCAGCTGAGATGGGACGACCCGAACTAGCAATTCTGAGATTGCTGGAGAAGCCGATGAGCCCTCAGTATTCAAGCACCAGCTTTCAGTGATCCCGTACTCCGGTCTCTAGCAGTACAACGCCTCATAGCTAAGTCTGGGGAGCAACCTCCATGTCCATCAAGAGAGGAACGGAAAAAGAAAATGCACATACACACAGAGGGCTACCACTGTGCCATAAAGAAAGCCATGTCTGAATGGTTTGTGGAAAATGGGTGCGCCTGGACACCATCGTGTGATGTGAAATAAGTCAGAGAGGCAAGCGTGGTTTCTCTTAGAGGAGAAACTCAACAGGTAAGGAAAGAAGACAAAATAAGAACGAGATTGATCTTGTGTAAACAGAACGGGAATGGAGAGATGGAAGGAGGGCAGAGAGGGGGAGGACGGGTGAAGCAACA
>PVIC010026473.1:0-26598 GCA_004025085.1 Thryonomys swinderianus | reverse complement strand
CCTATGGTGCTACCCAGTGACTCATCTGCAGGTAGTTAGCAATTTAGCTGGAGTTGGGATTAGGGTTGGAGAAAAGGGAGGGAAAGGAGGGAAGGGAAAGAGTTAGGCCTCACCTCAGCTGTACCTTTGGTGTTTGGCAAGTGTAGTTGGAGTGATAGAAAAGGCTCATGCATCTCTTCACCATACGGCTCATTCACACACTTATCTCAGGGCTCTGAGAGCAACAAGACACAAGTCCTAACACATAAGGACTTCTCAAGCTTCTAATCACAGCACATCTGTTAACAACCTATTGGCCAAGCAAATCACATGGCTAAATCCTATTTCACAGAGTAGAGAAACAGAATTCCCTCCATGATGGGAAGACCTAAATTCACATTGTGAAAGAGTATGCATATACATGAAATAATTTTTGCATGACTATGGTACATGAAAAATAGGATGACTGAGCTGGAGATTTAGCTCAGTGGTTCTAGCACCTGCCTAGCAAGCTCAAGGTCCCAAATTCAGTCCCCAGTAACCACATACCCGGTGCCAGGTGTGATGGCTCACACCTGTAATTCCAACACTTGGGAGGCAGAGGCAGGAGGATTGCTGTGAGTTTGAGGCTGGCCTGGGCTACATAGTGAGTTCAGGGCTAGCCTGAACTACAAAGGGAGACCATATCTCAAAAAAACTTGATAAATAAATAAATAAAGGATGACTATAGTAGTATCAAGTGACATGACACTGGTATAATACTTGCAATTGATCCCTATTTATCATGTTCTTCATGTGCACATGTTTGATATTGAAACTAATGAAATCCCTGGATAAATTGTCACATCCTTGTCTGGAGGCCTGGCCTCCAGCAATGATTCCAGGGTCTTTATTTTTTGTTGAGTTCCTTCAGAGCCTGGTTCCTCTCTGACTGTATATTGCTCATAGTTATTTGCTTTGAGTGGACTTTAAATTTCACCAATATTATACATGACACAGCTGCAAAACACACAGTCAGTCTCC
The DNA here is from genome assembly GCA_004025085.1 of Thryonomys swinderianus. Lineage (NCBI taxonomy): Eukaryota > Metazoa > Chordata > Mammalia > Rodentia > Thryonomyidae > Thryonomys > Thryonomys swinderianus. Next base: position 25,596 of record PVIC010026473.1, on the reverse strand, counting down.
TACTAGCTTTGATGCATATAACACCATTAACATGTGTCATGATAAAAGTTTCCCAGGTTACTGTCCAGAAGTTTGAAAGCCACCTTTGTTGAAACTGATACAGGGGAAAATACAACTCTCAATCTGCTAGCTGTTAGATGTGCCCAGCTCATGTCCCCTGAAATCTAAGAATGAATTCCAAAGTTCCAAAGGACAAGAGAAAGAAAGGTTTATTAGGGAATAGGAGTAGCTCCTGAGAGAGGTCTGGAAGTGGGGTGTCACTGAAGCCCTTTGTTGGAGTAATTTAAACATCAAAACCACAACTGAGGTACAACAGGGGTCAGACTACAACCGCCCCCTAGGATTACAAGTAAGCTGCTTAGTTAATATTGGCTCAGCAGGAAAGCAGGTCACGTAGACAGGGTACAGAACAGAACAGAGGCATTTGGGGGAAGGGAGGGGTCCAGATGCTCGGGTTGCCCACCTGGGTGACTGATACCTCGCTACACTTCCGAGACCAGGTGGTGCTAATTACAGTATAACACCGAGTTATTGCTTGCCCCTTAGGGAGGCCGGTAGGTCTGGACATTGCATCTTTGTCTGGAGGCCTGGCCTCCAGCAATGATTCCAGCGTATTTTCCCGTTGACTTCCTTCAGAACCCAGTCCCTCTCTGACTGTACATTAATGTCTATGTAACTTAAAGCCTCCAATGCTTCACCTTGGTACATGCTGATGTGCCTGTTCTCTGATATTTGGTGGGTGCCCTTTTCAACATCAGGGTACAGAAAACTTCACTGCCAGGTTATTCAAATGCCACTATTTTCTGAACAGGCATTTTATGAAGAGCTATTAAAATTTATTACACAAATTATTATGGTGGTATAAACCTGTAATCCCAGAACTCTGGGAGGCTGAGGTAGGAGGACTGCAAATTCAAACTTAACCTGAGCAACTAGCAACTTAGTGAGCCCTGTATCAAAAAAAAAATTTTTTTTTTTGCTTTTTGGAGTCAGGGTCTCGCTTTGTAGTTCAGGCTGGCCCTGATCTCACTATGGTGCCCAGGCAAGCCGCCGCGAACTCAGCAATCCTCCTGTCTCTGCCTCCCGAGTGCTGGGATTACAGGCGTGAGCCACCACATCTGGCATTGTGGTATGCGGTGTTGATTGTTGGTGGGCGTGTCTCCATGCCCAGCATTATATGTGGTTATTGGGGATCGAACTCAGGACCTTGCGCTTGGGAACCACTGAGCTGACCCTCCGGGCCTCCTACACTTTTCTTTAAACCGCACAACATCCTCTTTCCTTACCCTATAAATGCCCCTAAGCCTGAGGCAGGAGAGCAAACCTTGCTCTCCCACCTCCACACTGGGCCACAACATAAATAAACTCTTTGCAAAACCAGTTGTCTGAGTGATTGGCATAGAGCAGCACAAGCACAATGGGCCTGGTTTGGTAACAATGCCAGCAGGCTTGGTACAGCCTTCCAGGAGCTGGGAGACAAACGAGAGAATAAAATAAACCTGATTTTGCCCCTACTGATCTGTGTCATCACCTAGAATGGGCCCTTGCTTTAGTAGAAATAGAAATTAAAACTAAAACATGTATTTACAGGAAAAGCTTTAATTGGAAAGAGGTCAGGAGTTTGGCTTGAAGATCTGATGAAGATCAGAGCAGTGAGGAAGAAATAGGAAAGGACCTCAGCTTGGACCAGTGAAGGCCAAAGTACTTCCAAAAGGAGGAAGCTAGCTTTCCAGGACCAGCTGAAGTTGGCACGGGTCTGGCTCATCATTGGCTCAGACCTCTGGAAAAGCCCTCACGACAGGAGGCTGGAGAGGGGCAAGGGATGCTTCAGTCCCATGAAATAATTGTCTTCATGGTGGCTTCAGTCAGGTGAAGCTCTGTTTTTCCAGGGAACCAGGAGACTTCCAGCAAAGGCAATGGCTGAAGACCTTCAAGGGTCACCCCATGGAGGGAGGTACTGAACTAGGATGTTCTTGTGAATTCTGGACACTGGCTCTCTCATCTTGGTGTCCCTCATCTTGGAGGTGGAAGAACTAGGATAGGTCAGTTCAGGGTTGGGACATTTGTTCTGCCAACTCTCCCTAAATGACAATATGTCTATAGGCAGGGCTGAGAAGAATGTGACTCATACAAAATGAAGCTTAAGTTTGTTTTCCTTTTAGGCATTTGTAAGTGAAGGCTGGAGTCATAGATTTCAGCAAAAAAAGAAAAAAATGCCTTTAAGGCTCTGACTGTCTCAGAAGAAAACACAAATCATGTTTTTTTTAAATTGAATTCTTTATTGGTACATTTTATGTACAGCTCACAACAAATCATGTTTTAATAATAGCAGGTTAATGGCTTAAAAATTTATCATTTTTCCTCCATAACAGTCCTGACTACATCACGTAAGTATTGGGCTATATCACAAGAAACATTTCCAGGGACATTAAAAATGGACCCTTGTAAAAAGAAAGAAAATATACTCCTATAAAATGGCAGAGGAGACAGTGAGACTCAATCCACTTTTCTCTAGTTGACAGGACCATGAATCTCCATAGAAATCAATAGAGCAAAACCTCAAGCCATAGAAGGTGCCTTGCAGAGACTGTGTGGGCTCCTTCCAGTTTGAAGGCGTGTTGGTTCTCCATGTAAGAAGGCCTGAGAGAGAAGAGGAGGAGAATTCTCAGTAAGCTTATAAAGAAGTTGACCTGGAAACCATAGCAGCTTTTATTTTGATGCATTCTAAGTTGTTCCCCTGTCTTCTAAATCATGCTGTCTTCTAAATTCCCGCATTTCTAAATTTCCTGTTAGTGCTAGTAAGTAGTAAGGCCCAGTTTAACCTCTTGGCTTCCTTTTCTGCCTTCTGACAACCACTTGCAACACATTCAACTCTTTCCATTCTGCTCGAATTTCCCCATCCCAGCCAGGCAGCATCCTATACAGTTTCCTGAAAGGCAGCTGCCAGCACTGGACGCCCAGGCCACACCAACTGCCAGTCTCAGCCCCTGCCCTCCTCTCATCTTCTTCTCCCAAAACAAAAACATCAAAAGGGGGGGGGGAAGCAGTCACCTTTGGCAGGAACAAGAAGGGTGACCTGGAAACAGCAGTGAGAATATGGTCTCTAGTGGAGCATGGATGTCAGTGAGGACTCTGGGCTTCCAGAAACCACAGAAAAGAGGGAAAGCAAAATAATGGGACAGTGACATCTCCATGCCTGCCTGGAGCCTCTCCTCAGGGGAGTTGCGGGGCCTCTTTCCACTTGTGTCTTGGATATATAATGCTTTCCAAACAAGGCTGTGTATGACTCTCAAAGCTGAGACCCTCTCTATCCCAATCAACACAGGATTCAGTAAAAATTACTTGCAGTTCCTGGCTTGTGAACAGTCCAGACTCGGATTTCTATATCCATGCATGCATTTGGTGTTTTTGGTGGGAATTTACAAGGCAGAGACCAATGATAAAAGATGGATCAGCCAAGCGTGGTGGTTCACGCCTGTAATGCCAACACTCAGGAGGCAGAGGCAGGAGGATTACTGAGTTCAAGGCTTGCCTGGGCTACATAGTGAGCTCAAGGCCAGCCTGGACTACAAAGTGAGACCATCTCAAAAAAAAAAAAAAAAAAAAAAGATCAACTGTTCTCACTTCCTAACCTCCCATAAGCTAGCATGGCCAAAACATTTACAAAAATTCATTTTAACCCTCAGCTATTTCAAATTCTCTGCACCTTTGATACACTGAGCATCTACCACTCATTTGCATATCATTTAACAAATGTTAAGTATCTATTATGAAAAGCTCTTATCCAGGTGATAGGAATATGATGGTGCCATAAACAATACAAACATATTTCAAATGTGACGTTTACATTCGTATAACATCCTGTTAGAATTCTTCAGCATTTTAATTCTTCCATTCTTCCTTCAACACTGCTAACTCCTACTCTGCCCTACTGAAAATGAATTCCTCACCTCACAATCATATATCCCTTTTGGCCAAATCCAACCACATTCACAAATGTGACTGTCCCTTTCAACATACCTCTAAAATCAAACTTCTTTACTGGGATCCTGGAAAATCTTTGCAGTCACTGGGGAGAGAAGGGACTCATATTGTTTTTCCACCATCTTGGGTGAAGAAAGTGGTTATGACTTTCAGCATCCCACAGTACTATTAGTCTAACCAAGATAGCTTTTTCTAGAATTTAATTTCAAAGTCTGAGCCCATATTTCCTATAAATGGGGTTCTACAGTTATGTTTATCATATAATCTCTACTTTGTGTTGCAAGCTTTATAGGAAAAATTATTCATTAGGATTCAGAAAAATACATCAATGAGTAAGACACTCACTTGTTTGCTTTGGAGATATAACAGATGAAGAGTGAACTGACATAAAGAAAAGACAAATGAGTAGACAGCAGTGAAGAAGAGTGAACAGTTCGACACTACTCTGAGGTGAGGCCCACACGGGAGCCTAGAGCATCATATTGATGGCTGTATTCAGGTGCAAAGAGTCACCAGATAAAGGAAAGATTACAACACAGAGATAAGGGAGGCTTATAGAACAAAAAACGAATTACAGTGTGAAAAGAAGCCCCCCCCCTTGACTCAAATTAGCTAAAAATCCGGGAGGTCCAACAAAAAGATTGTTAAAAGCTGCAGAGACAAGCAAAAAACCACATATAAAGGCAATTCATTAGGGTTGCAGCAGAGTTCTCAATGCAAATTTTAAAAACTAGGAGAATCTGCAGGGAAGTAGTTCAATCCTTAAAAGCAAACACCTTCTAACTCAGAATAACAAAACTTTCTTTCAAAATTGCTGGGAAAATAAGCTCATTTTATAACAGAAAACCACTAATAAGATAAATGAATACCAACCTCCACACTGACCAAAAGAACAAAACAAAACCAAACCTCATAGATCCTAGACAAAGATAAGCCCAAAAAACTAAAACTTTAGATAAAATGAGTACATCAAGCAAGGCAAACAGACAAACAAAAATAAATAAATCATCACAAGAAAACTCAATAATGGAGATAAATCAGTACTGGTCAGGAAACACTCTCAGTAGTGAAGGCCTCAACTTCCTAATTAAATGACACAAATTGTCAAGACTGGGCCAAAAAGCAGAGTGCAACAATCTGCTTCATTAGAAACTCATCTAATACAAAGAGATATTCGCAGATTCAAAGTCAAAGGATGGAAAACAATATTTCATGTATCAAGACCTTGAAAGGAAGCAGAAGTAGCAATTGATTTTTTTTTTTTTTTGAGACAGGGTCTCACTTTGTAGTTCAGGCTGGCCCTGAGCTCACTATGGAGCCCAGGCCAGCCGCCGCGAACTCAGCAATCCTCCTATTTCTGCCTCCTGAGTGCTGGGATTACAGGCATGAGTGACCAGGCCGGGCACTGTGGTATGTGGTATTGATTGCTGGCTGCCCAGCATTGTATGTGGTTACTGGGATCGAACTCAGGGCCTATGCACTTGTGAGGCAGGCAGGCACTGGAACCACTGGGCTAAATCTCCAGCCCAACCAGAACAGTGTCTTTTGTCATTGATGCATAGTCAGTAAATCAAGCAGAGATTGTATTAGAGGAAGAACAGCAAATTCCTAACAGAAGGAGCAATGGGAAGGCCGACTGTGGGTCAGAGGTTGATTACCATAAGACTTCTTTTATCAGGCATCCCAATGCAGTGATCCAAAGGTTGCAGATCCTTAGGAGCTGGGCAGCACTGTTTGATATACTGCAGATCTTGCAACTGCTAGTTGGTTCAGCACCCAGTGCAGCTCTCCAGGCCTCACAGTGATGGCCCCCAGGTCACTTCCCACAGCACACCATCAAGGGGATCTTATACCATGACCATATAGGTTTCACACCAGGGATACAAGGATGATTCAATATGTGCAAATTAATAAATGTAATTAATCATATAAACAGAAGCAGAAATAAGAACCACATGATCATCTCAAGAGATGCAGAAAAAACCTTTAACAAAATTCAACACCACCTTATGACTTTTTTTTTTTTTTTTTTGGTACTGGAGATCAAATTCAGGACCTTGAGTTTGAGAGGCAGATGCCAATGAGCTAAATCCCTGGCCCACTTCATGAGTTTTTTTTTTTTTTTTTTTTGAGACAGGGTCTCACTTTGTAGTTCAGGCTGGCTCTCAGCTCACTATGTAGCCGAGGCAAGCCCTGAACTCAGCAATCCTCCTGCCTCTGCCTCCCGAGTACTGGCATTACAGGCGTGAGCCACCACCTCAGGCACTGTGGTATGTGGTATTGATTGCCGGTGGGCGTGATTTGCCACGCCCAGCATTGTATGTGGTTACCGGGATTGAACTCAGGGTCTTGCGCTTGTGAGGCATGCGCTGGAACCACTGAGCTAAATCTCCGGCCCATGATTTTCCTAAAAAAGAAGAAAACAGGTATAGGAGGACTTTACCTCAATCTGATAAAAATCACTTATGATGAACCAAGGGCCAGCATCATACTAAATGGGAGAAAGACTGAAAGCTTTCCCTCTAAAATCAGGAACAAGACAAGGAGGTCCTCTATCACCTCTCCTCTCCAACACAACACTCAAAATATTAGCCAGAACAATCAGGCAAGAGCAAGAAGAGTATGATGAGGAAAAGAAGAAGTTACATTACTTTTTTAATTTTTTGTGACAGGGTCTTGCTATGTAGTTTAGGCTGGTCCTGAACTCACTATATAGCGTAGGCAAGCCTTCAACTTGCAGTGAGCCTCCTGCTTCAGTCTCACAAGCACTGGGATTATAGGTATATGCCACCCTGCCCAACTGATGCAGCAGAGTTAAGGCCTAACTCCCCACCTGAAATGCAAGTTCGTGTTCTCTAAAAATTGAAGAATGAATTTTAGGAACAACGGAGGTTTGAGTAGGAAAATTTTATTGAGAAAGCTTCTGCCTTAAGAGAGTCAGAAGGGGTAATCTGGAAAGTAAGTAACACCCTTACCTCAGTTTTTAGAGGGCTTTTATAGAGCAAAGCCATGAGGTGAGGTGGGTCTGAAATAGGGGGCTACCAATAAGATTCAAAAAAGGTAGACGGGTTACAATTGACCAATGAGTACAGTAGGGGCTTCCAACAAGATTTGAAAGAAATGGGCAAACCATGGCTAACCAATGGGTAAATGACAAGCATAGTTACTTCAGCAACTTCAACTGAATAGGGTCCAATGAGAAATCAAGCCCTAGAGGGTCTTCTTGTCAGGAAAGACTCCTCCAGGTTGTTCAAAGTCCTGGCCCGCAGTCTGGGGAATTTGCAATTGTTGCATTCCTAGGGAGGGGCCAGATCCGGATTTTGACATTCCATCCTGGGAGAATGAGGTCTGCCGGACACTGCTATCTGGAAGTGTAGTTCTTCATTAATGGTGTTGACCTTTGAAGATGTCCTTTTTGTAAGTCTTTCAAGAGCTGGCCCTATCTATCTGCCTACATATGTTTAGCTGGCTTTTCTACCTATAATAATGTTATCATTATTTGTAGAAAACATTATCCTCTGCATAGAAAACCCAAAAAATTACCAAAAGACTCCTAGAATTAATAACTAAATTCAGCAATTTATCAGGATACAAAATCAACATACAAAAAATTGAAAGCATTCCTGTACACACATAATCCACTGAGAAAGAAATTAGGAAAAAAAATACCATTCACACTGATACAAAGAAAAATTAAATATGTAAGAATAAACCTAACCAAGGAACTGAAATACCTCTATACTGAAAATATCACTCTGAAAAAGGAAATTGAAGAGGATGTTGACAATAGAATATCTCCCATTCTTGAACAGAATTAACTTTGTCAAAATGACCATACTTCCAAAACTCATAAGCAGATTTAACACAATTCCAATCAAAACCCTTTAATCTTTCCACATAGAATTAGAGAAAACAATTGTAAAACTCGTGTGAAACCAGAAGAAATCCAGGGTAGCACAAGGAATTCTGGACAATGAGAGCCAAGCAGGAAACATCACAAGATTTGACTTCAAGTTACACAACTAGGCTACAGTGCACAGTATTGGCACAGAAACAGAGTCATAGATCAGTGGGAACAGAATAGGGATGAAGAAAAAATTCCAGGTACATTCAGCTACTTGATCTTTGACAAAGGGGACAAAAACACACAGTAGAGGAAAGATGGCCAATTCAACAAATAATCCTGGGGAAGCCGACTATCCACATGCAGAAGATTGAATCTAGAAGCATATCTCTCATCATGTACTAAACTAAAATCAAAATATACCAAGATCTAAATGCTGAAACAAAAACACTTAACCCCTTGGAAGGTAAAATTCTTAGAGTCATGGATGTAATCAAGGACTCTATGAACAGAACTCCAATTGCACAAGAAATAAGACCAAGAATTAAAATGGGATCATATCAAAATAAAAAAGCTTCTTCAAGCAAAGGAAGCAACCAACAGAGTAAATAGACAACTTACAGAATGGGAAAATAATTTTGCCAGCTACACTCTGGACAAAGGATTTCTGGAATATATATAAAAGATTCAAATAACTAGACCTCCCAAATAAAAGACTCAATCAAAAAATGGACAACTGAAATGAATAGACACCTCTCACAAGGAGTAAAAATGGCCAATACATTAAAAAAATGTTCAACATGGCTGGCTACTGGATAAATGCAAAATCAAACAACACTGAGAGTCCACTTTCCTCCAGAAAGAATGTTCATCACCAATCATATGGTAACAAACACTGGTGAAGCTGTGGTAAAAAAAAAAATGAACTCCTCTATACTACCAGGGAGAATACAAATTAGTGCAATAGCCATTATGGAAATCAATATGGAGATTTCTCAGAAAACTAAAAATAGAAATGCCATTTAAGCCAGCTATTCACCTTTTAGGCAACATCCCAAAAGAGTTAAAGACATAATATTGCAGCGATACATGCATGTCAATATTTATAGCAGTACAATTTATCATAGCTAAATCTTGGAAGTGGCCTATATGCCCTCAACAGATGGATGATAAAGAAAATATAGTATCTATATCTGATGGAATACTGTGCAATATGGCTATGAAGCAGGATAAATTTAAGACAACTGTAAGATGATGGGTGCATCTTGAAAACATAATATTAAATCAAACAAATCAGATACACAAGCTTAAATACCATATGGCTTCTCTCACATGAGAAACCCAAAGTACAAATAAAGTAAGGAGCAAAAGAAAAGATTAACAGAAAGAAACAATGACACAGATATTTTAGAAATGGGGAGGGGACCAAGAGACTAAAGGTAGGGGAGACCTAAAAAGATTTAAGATGTGTCATATACATGAACCAACTACCCTCAAGGAATGTAATCACTGTTTGTTGCAAATATGAATTAAAAATACAAATGGGAAGAAAGGATCTAGAGATGGAGTGAAAGAGGAAAATGTGAGAGGGAAGGGAAATAAAGAGAATCAAGATGTGTCAACTGCATGTATCTTCTCTCAAAGGTGAATATAAATACTATCTACTCAAGCATGTACTAATGAAAAACTTTTAAAAAGAAAGTAACCAAATACAAGATGAATAAGCACATATTAAGAATATGGCTTTGAAGTTGATGAAAGAGGGAAGAATTCGATGTGTAGAGAAAAGCAAGAAGGTGTATGAGTTCCTGGATTTCAGGAGAAAGGGTCTATGAGAAGTCAGGGTTCCAAAGATATGCAGAACATTCTTATGCTTTATCAAAACTGGACTATGAGGGCCAGAGATTTAGCTCAGTGGTTCTGGTGCCTGCCTAGCAAGCCCAAAATCCTGAGTTTGATCCCCGGTAACCACATACAACAACTCCGGGCGTGGTGACTCATACCCACCAGCAATCAGTACCATACATCACAGTGTTGGGCGTGGTGGTTCACGTCTGTCATCCCAGCACTCGGGAGGCAGAGGCAGGAGGATTGCTGAGCTCGAAGCTTGCCTGGGCTACATAGTGAGGTCAGGGCCTGCCTGAACTACAAAAGCGAGATCCTGTCGCAAAAAAGAAAAAAGGGACTAAGATATATAGATTGGGATTTGGGACTAAAGGTATTGTGACTGTGTGAGACTGTGAGGATTTCATAGCCAGTGAGATTTCCAGAAATTGAGATGTTCTGGATAATTAATACTTTCATGAGCACCATGTGGAAACTTGTTGGGCACTTTTAGAAGGTAAAACATAAAAAAAAAATGCCTCTGGGGAACTATTTGAATCTCTGCCCACTGGTGAGGTAGACTGGAATAACCAAAGCATTCCTATGTCCATGCCCTAAGCAGTATCTAACAATATCTGAGCAGACACTCCACTCCCTATTCTCCAGGTCAGGAAGTTGGGCCTCAGACAAATACACTGTGCAAAGTCATAGGATAGTAAGTTGAAAAATACTTACACCGAGTATCCTGACTTCTAGCTTTTTGCTCCTTCCACCTTTTCACTATCATTCCTACCTTTCTGTGAACCCAGTTTCTACATAGTAGTTGGAAATGCCTGTTTGTATTAAAGCATAATTATCACCCATTTCTCAACATACCATCCTTTGCTCTCCGTACAATGCCAGCCAAAGCACACTAGGACTTCAGCATATCATGGAGATACTCACCAACATAGTTCAGTGTTCAGAGACTAACACCAGCCTCTCTCCTCCCCAAAACACCTAGATTTGCTCCCAATGAGGACAACCGCTCCAGACAACTGAACCTCAGAATCACTATTGCTCTGTGCCTAACAAAAATGTGAAGACATATTTCCCTTTCCATACATCTCTTAAGTAAAGTGAAATGGAAGGGACTGGCATGGATCCCTGCCTCTTGATCCTGTGCCCTCTGCCCAAATTGCCAAGGGGATAAATATTATGAAGATTCTTAACACCCCTTGTGAAATTATTCTGTCAACCAGACAGGAATCCATCTATCACATGAAGCAAAGAATCTCTTTTCAGGCATCTTCAAATTTTCACAGTAAAATGTATCTGGGAAAATATACTTTCCATTCTTAACTTGAAGATTATAATTTTAAGGGTAAAACTTAAGGTATTTAGAAAAGATAATCTTGGGAGCCCAGAAACAGATACTTTTCAACTTTAGTCCTCTGTAGATAGCTTCAAAAAGAGTTCCCTCTTATAAAGGCTTTTTGCCGCTCAAAAATGAGGATTTGAGCTCACCAAAGTAGGGCTTCAAGAGCTCCTGGAGACTGTAGTATATATGACTTACATAAAGCTGGAGGAGCAAAGATGGATCTGGAAGCTGTGTGTGACAGCAAGAGCAGTGTAAACTGGCTATCAGACCCCTACCCTGTGAATGGAGACCAGCGGCCTGAATCTGAAAGGGCTGAAGGGAGGCATTAGCTTATAGAACAAAGCGGGGTTCAGGGAAAGCAAGACAATGAAGGAAGAAATTCAGCGGACAGGCTGCAAGTATGAAGGAAATTGTTAATCTCATGGTGAAGGACTCTAGAGGAATTCTAGTGGACATGAGAGAGACGAAGAGGAAGGAAGAAAACAGAGGTTAATCAGAAGAGAAAAATTATAAAGAAAAGCAAGGCATATAATAATGCCATATATATGTATATATACATAATGTATATATGTACGTATACATGTGTATATATGTATATGTACATATATAATGTATATATATGTATATATGCAAATATATAATGCCATATATATATATATATATATACTCCTTCCTTCCTCTTCCTTCTTTCCTTCCTTCCTTTCTTTCCTTCCTTTCTCTTTTTTCTTTTCTTTCTTCATTTCTTTCTTTCTTTCTCCTGTCTCACTTTGTAGTTCAGGCTGGCCCTGGGCTCACTATGTAGCCCAGGCAAGCCTTGAACTCAGCAATCCTCCTGCCTCTGTCTCACAAGTACTGGGATTACAAGCGTGAGCCACCACGCCTGGCACTGTGGTGTGTGGCACTGATTGCTGGTGGGTGTGAGTCACCACACCCGGTACTGTATGTTGTTACAAGGGACCTTGCACTTGCTAGGCAGGCACTGAAACCACTGACCTAAATCTCCAGCCCATGCCTTATATTTTCATGACAATTAAGACTAATGATCATAGCAACTTAAATAAATAGATCCTAATAACATTTAACACTGAGGACTTGAATGGAAGATACATGGAGTCCTCTAGATGATGGGTGGAAAATAAGCATGTGGCAGTACACCATAAAATTTCCTGAAGAGTTTTTATAAAATACAAGCATCCGGGCACCACTCGCAAACTGAATAGAAATCTGTAGGAGTAGGTGACAGCACAGATGATCTCTGGGAGTGGTTTTCTTAAGACCCTGCAGTGCCGCAAGAATGAGAACCACTGTATATGGCAAAGTGGTACCAGGCTGTTTCCCAAAACAGCTCACCTGGTAAATGTTACCAGGTTTGTGGTGCTGGCATTGCCTTCTGAGTTGGATTCCAGGACTCCAGAGAGGAATCATGGGAGAAGGTTTAACTGTCTCTAGGGATCTACCAAACTTAGCAAGACAAACTTTCTCATTAGCGTTGTGTCGGAAATTCTTTCTCACATCCACCAAATTCTTAGACGTAAGTGTTGGCAGTTCGATGAGCAAAATAAAACAAAGAAATAAGATCAATATTTTCTTTGTCTTAAGACTGACATTCTTCTTATGTTTTATAGTTAACATAAATCTTTTGTGTTACAACTCAAATGGATTTCCTTGATTTTAGCCTGAAATAAAAAGGCAACCAGCGAGCAGTTATCATTCCTCAAAGACAAGCACACTCAACAGTTCCAAAGGGACCGCAAATGGCCCATCCACCTCCTTTCTGAAAAATTACAGGGTAAAGATAGTATTTGAGTTATCAATTTGAGAGCCAATGACACGAGCATATATAACGACGTTTGTTTGTAGTCTCTTTTTAAAAAAGAGAAAAGGGTCTTCTCTGAGAACTAAAGGAAAGAAGACAGAACATTCCTCAAACTAAGCAAGTTTTACTCTTGGCATTGAGACACAAAGAAATGTGCTGTACATTTCCTGAAAATGCTAGCTGTTAAACGGAAGGAATGTTTTTCTGTATTTTCTTAAATAGTTTGGTGTATTCAAGGTGGTCCGTAAGTTTAAATAATAATAATTTGTTCTCCAAACTGGCCTCGTTTGGCTTCCTTTTTCGCTGTAACATCTTGAATTTTCCCCAGCGCTTTGCAACTCACTTCAAAAGAGTCTAAGAATAAATACATTTAAGGAAGATAAAAGCAAAATAAAACAGTAACTTACACTCTAACAACAAGTTGATCATTTATACAGAAAAAATAAACTCACAAATTGCTAACTCAGATCTCTGTTAGCTAGTAACTAGGTTTCCTTCCTCTTTTTATTACACTTTGTTGCAAGATTTTCTCATAGCAAAACACAAGAGCTTTCAGGAACTATCTCCCACAAATACCCTAAGATACAAGATTTTAATTAAGCAAGGGTCATAGGCCCTCTGGAGATCTAGCCCTGGGGAAGCTACCACACAGAAAAGATGAAAAAAAAAAAAAAAAAACAGAAACTAGAGGGCACCACAGGCTTTGACTAGAAGGCAAGCTGTATTAGAAAACAAGGAAAATAGGGTTGTTAGATTCTGCTCTCCTGCTGTTAACAGCAACTTGGGACCACTGTGAGCCAGAAGGCAGCAGCAAGAGCTCACACTAGAAAAGGAAGGCTGTCTAGCTGCCCCGAAGTCTTACTTCCCCACCCACTCCACCACACCTACAGAAAAGACGGGCGGACCAATGGCTTTGGAAGTGGATCTCCACCAGAAGAGAAGTGTAGTGGACAGCCAATAAGGAGTAGCTAGGACTCCACAGGGGTCATGTCTTTGGTCTTTGAAAGTCAGGAAGCCGGGTATGATGGTGCACACCTGTCATTCTAGCACTCTGAAAGGGTGAGGCAGGAAGATCACAAATTTGAGCTCATCCAGACCACTTACTGACTTAGCAAGACCCTATCTCAAACTAAGAAACAAAGGCCTGAGGATGTAGCTCAGTGTAAGAGCTATGGGTTCAATTCCCCAGCACCACAAAATTAAAGTCACAAAGAACTCATATTCTGGGAACTGAGCATTGAAATCTCACTCTGATACAGATAATTTCAGGGAAACATCAGCTTACAGCCTAATATACCTGAGGTCTGAACCATTATAAAGGAAAACCACACACTAAACAACATATACCATATCAAGTAGAACTATTGAAACAAACAGGTTAAAAAAGTAAAATAAGCACAATCAATATTATAAAATAAACACTGACTACAGGAGGTAGGAAAAAAGGTATAAAGAGAGCCAAGTGGGAAAATAAGGTATTGAAATAAGCTGAATATATCCAAGGAATAAATTGTAAAAGAGCACTCCAGGGTATCTCCCAGAAGGTAAATATAAAAGGATAAAAGGGGCCAGTGATTTAGCTCAGTGGTTCCACCACCTGCCTTGCAAGTACAAGGTCCTGAATTAGATCCCCAGTAACCACATAGAACAATATCGGATGTGGTGACTCGTGTCCACCAGCCATCAGTACCACATATCACAGTGCCAGGCATGGTGGCTCACTCCTGTAATCCTAGCACTCCGGAGGCAGAGGCAGGAGGATTGCTGAGTTCAAAGCTTGCCTGGGCTACATAGTGAGCTCAGGGCCAGTCTGAACTACAAAGCGAGACCCTGTCTCAAAAAAAAAAAGCAGGGGGAGAAAAAGATAAATGCAGAAAAAAAAGTTAAGCATTGTGAAAGATAAAAGCAGAAATATTAGCATCCAGAAAAGAGGAATCCAAAAGGAAAGAAAAATAAAGGAAGAAAATTTTTTTCAGGAAATAATGAAATAAATATTCTTGAATTAAGTAAAAATGAAAGTACTGAGATGGAAAAAATTAAGTGCTGAAGAAGAGATTAAGAACCTAGATGTAGTGCTGTAAATTTAAGGACATTAGGAAAAAGAAAATTCTAAAAGCTTCCTGAGGAAAAAAAAAAAGCTTCTTTCCTACAAAGACACAAAAATCAGAACTACATCAGGTTTCTTAACAGCAGCACTGGATCCAAATACCTGGGAGTTTTCCAGATATCATTGTTATTGATTTATAATTTGATACCACTGTAGCCTATAAAGACTGTAGCTTGATTTCTAAAAGTTTATTGAGACTTGACCATATAGCCCATACTTTTTATTTTGATCTATTTTAAGCAGATTTTTGTTATGGCTTGTGTCTAGATGTCCTCCAAAGCTTCATGTTCTCATAGACAGGGCTTTTGGGAGATGGTGGATTGGGTGTGTGATAGTGGATTACTGTGTGCAATATTGGGATTAAGGGTGAGAGATAACTAAATGCTTTGCATTAGTTCTAAGTGCAGTAAAGGAAGCCTCACCCTTGGGGTGGGTGGCACCAACCAGTAATTTTGTAGTCTCTGTGGGATACAAAGGACAAAAGGAAGGCCAGCTGTCTGCTTGCTACCTTCTGCCAGCCATACTATGAACTGTTTCTCTGCTACCAGGCCCCTCTGCCATGAAACTATACTGACTCAGCTGACTATGGAGTTAAAACTCTATGAATTGTGAGCTAAATAAACTTTTCTCCTTTAACTTGTGGGTGTTAGGTATTTTGCCCCAGCAACAAGAAAAGTAACTAAGATATTCTTCCCCCCAAAAGAAAAATAGATGGCAAATAAGAACATTAATACGTGCTCAACACCACTAGTCACAAAGGAAATGCAAATTAAACTTGTAAGAAAATACTCCACACTAACCATATCAACAATTCCCGAGGATGTAGAGGGTCTGAAACTCTCATATACTGCTGGTCAAAGTGAAAATGGTTCAGGTACTTTAAAAACTATTTTGGTAGTTTCTTTAAAAATTAAACATATAGGGCTGGAGGGTCAGCTCAGTGGTTCCGGCGCCTGCCTCGCAAGCGCCAAGGTCCTGAGTTCGATCTCCAATAACCACATACAATGCTGGGCATGGAAACACGCCCACCAACAATCAACACCGCATACCACAATGCCGGATGTGGTGGCTCACGCCTGTAATCCCAGCACTCAGGAGGCAGAGACAGGAGGATTGCTGAGTTCGCGGCAGCTTGCCTGGGCACCATAGTGAGCTCAGGGCCAGCCTGAACTACAAAGCGAGACCCTGTCTCAAAAAGCAAAAAAAAAATTAAACATATAGCCAGGTGTGGTGTCTCACGCCTGTAATCCCAGCACTTGGGAGGCAGAGGCAGGAGGATTGCTGAGTTTGAGGCTTGCCTGGGCTACATACTGAGCTCAGGACCAGCCTGAACTACAAAGTGAGACCCTGTCTCAAAAAAAAAAAAAAAAATTTAAACATACACCCTGCCATTATCATCAAGTTATCCCATTCCAAAATATTATCCAAGAAGTCTCAACACAAGAATTTTTATGTAAATGTCTATAGCAAATTTACTTATAATTGCCCAGAAGAGAAAAATTTCAAATAGATATTAATAGAGGGATGTATAAGCAAACTGTAGTACAGGCATATAATGGAATACTGTTCAACGATAAAAAGGAATAAACTATTTCTACATGCACAGATGTACATTAACATGATCAACATCAATATAATTATAAGAAAACAAAGAGGACATTACACATGTCTCCCACTAACATGAATTCTAGAAGAGCCCACTTATCCTGTGATAGAAAGCAAATCAGCAACTAGGAATGAGAAAGAAGGGCAAGGAGGGTGGAAGAGCAGGGTTACACAAAAGTAACAGGAAACTGAGCCAGAGATTTAGCTCAGTGGTTCCGGTGCCTGCCTCGCAAGTGCAAGGTCCTGAGTTCGATCCCAGTAACCACATACAATGCTGGGTGTGGTGAATCATGCCTAACAGCAATCAATACCACAAACCCCAAACCCCAATGCCGGGCGTGGTGGCTCACACCTGTAATCCCAGCACTCAGGAGGCAGAGGCAGGAGGATTGCTGAGCTAAATCTCCAGCCCATGGAACATGGTAACTTTTACAGCTTGTGCCTAGATGTCTCCTACAGCTTCATACAGTCATGGGTGGGGTTTTTGCAGAAGCAGCTGAGTGTACAGCATGTGACTGAATCTTAATGCAATGCAAGGCTCAAGGGCACTAGAATTAAGGGTGTGAGTGATAACCACCCTATGTAGTCTGCACAAGACAAAAACAGCAGAAAGATGCTATTAAACTCCCTTGCTCCCTTTTGTTGCACTGCTACCTTTGGTCCCCCATGTTCTGCTGCCCCTTTGCCATGTGCCACTTTGCCTTGGAGCCAACTCATTATGGACTGAAACCTCTACAAGCTGTGAAATAAATAAATCTTTCCTCCTTTAACTTGGGGTGCTGCATATTTTCTTTCAGCGATGAGAAAAGTAACTAAAACAGTGATCATTTCATGAGTGTACGAATACATTAAGCCTACCAACTCACACATTTTGCATATGTCCTGTTTACTGTATATAAATTATACCTGAATAACAAAATAATAGAGACAATTTTTAAAATAAAAATGAAGGGCCAGGGATTTAGCTCACTGGTTCTGGTGTCTGCCTGGCAAGTGCAAAGTCCCAAATTCGATCCCTGATACATACCACAATACTGGGCTTGATGGTTCACACCTATAATCCCAGCACTTGTCAGGCAAAGGCAGGAGGATTGCTGTGAGTTTAGGGGTAGCCTTGGATACATAGTGAGCTCAGGGTTAGCCTGAACTACAAAGGAAGACGCTGTCTCAAAAAACTAAAATAAATAAATAAATAAATAGATTAGATGATAGATAGGTAGATAGATGATAGATGGATGATAGATAGATAGATGATAGCTAGATAGCTAGCTAGCTAGATAGATAGATAGATAGATAGATAGATAGATAGATAGATAGATAGATAGATAGATAGATAGATAGATAGATAGAAAATGAAGCCAGGGATTTAGCTCAAGTGATACCGCGTCTACCTTGGAAGCACAAGGGCCTGAGTTTGATCTCCAATATTGCCCCCCAAAAACATAAAATATAAAAATGAAGTTACCGAAAATAAATTTTTATTTTAATAACACATATCACCTTTTTTATTTGACGAAAATGGATAAAAAAGACATAAATACAAAATAAAAATTATGTTTATTTCAAGGAACAGTATCAACTTGGTGAGAGAATAACAGCCCAGGGAACTGAGATGTTGTGTATCAGTAGGAATCCAGTCTGTAGGAACTAACACACACTGCTAACAGACAGAATTTAACATGATTATGAAATTGTTAATCAGGTTTTAAAGAACCAAAAAAAAAAAATCACAAAGGGAACCACCATCATGTCATAAACTCTTCCCCATGGCACAAGTTCGCTCCTGGAGCAATCCCTAACCCAAGTTTGTCCAACATTCCTGAGCTGTCTCAAAACACCTTTCACAAAGTAATGGGCACTCTTCAGAGTAACCCTTCCAAACTCATAATTTTAATTTCCACTAACATTCTGCAGAAATATTGAGGAATATGAGTGCTTCCTATTTAAGAAATAATTACAGACTTTCCATTCTTTTTTTTTTTTTCTTTTTTTTTGAGACAGGGTCTCACTTTGTAGTTCAGGCTGGCCCTGAGCTCACTATATAGCCCAGGCAAGCCTGGAACTCAGCAATCCTCCTGTCTCTGCCCCCCCGAGTGCTGGGATTACAGGCATGAGCCACCATGCCCGGCACTGTGGTATGTGGTACTGATTGCTGGTGGGCATGAGTCACCATGCCCTGCATTGTATGTGGTTACTGGGGATTGAACTCAGGATCTTGTGCTTGTGAGGCAGGCACCAGAACCACTGAGCTAAATCTCTGGCCCAATGAAAGGTATTTTAAAAGCAACTGTATTTATACAATTAAGGCATCACCAAGAAAATATAAAACATCAAGAACATTAAAATTGTTGTCAAGGTATAAGTGAAAATAGTAGGATATAAATATCAATGAAATAACAGAAAAATCAGTGACCAAAACATGTGACAAACTAAGGTGTACAATTGGCTCCACTTTGTGCACATGAGAGAAAAACACAAAATTCTAAGTCTTTAAATTAACATTTAAGATCTTCTAAATTTAGACAACATACCTTATTAAATTTATGTTTTCATTCACTTTTGAAATTCCAATATTGCATCAAAAGGAAATGCCTATTGTTGGTCATGTGTCTTAGTTTATTGGGCTGTCCTAATAAAATACTGTAAATATGTCCAAGAACAAAATTTCAACAAACAGCTTAAAAATCTAATTGACTAATATCAGAATTCATTAATTGGGAACCATTAACAAAATAGAAAAGTATTCCACTGGGGGTGACAGAAGTCAGTTTTTTGAAGGTAGCTTGAGCAGAAACAAAAAATTGCACAAAGTGAAAAGTTGATTAGTAGCCAGGCACTGTACACACCTTAATTCCATCACTGTGACTACTGTGGTAATGGGACTCCAAGTTCAAGCTGTACCCATGATTCTTTTTTTTTTTTTTTTTTTTTTGCTTTTGAGACAGGGTCTCGCTTTGTAGTTCAGGCTGGCCCTGAGCTCACTATGGTGCCCAGGCAAGCCACCGCGAACTCAGCAATCCTCCTGTCTCTGCCTCCCGAGTGCTGGGATGACAGGCGTGAGCCACCACGTCCGGCATTCCCATGATTCTTTACTTATACCCCTGCTGTGCTCCTCCGTTGCAATGAACTAAGCAGCTTCTACCTTGGAATCAGCTGAATTACTCTAACATTGAGCTAAATTAAATGGTTCTTCCTTTAAGTTGTGAGTGTTGAGTATTGTGGCCAGTAATAGGAAAGCTAACACCGAAAATTGGTAACAGAAAAGTAGCCTCATTCTGGTGACTGTTTCTAGCCAGGAGGTCTAGAAGTCTTGAGAAGAATTTGCAAAGTTTTGGAGACACAGGCTCAATAAATCCTCAAACATTATAAACATGCCTGATGGTGACATTGGTCTTGGCTCAGAAGACCAGCATGCTGAGCATAAACATTTGAAAAACAAGGTTTTACCCCAGCAGCAAGTTAGGACCAAAGGAAATGTAGCTGCTAAAGAGATTTACACCATTAAAAATAAAGTACTTTACATGGAGTCAAGAAGGAAGATTTCTTGAGGGCACCTGAGGAATCAGCAAGACCCCACCATGGAGGATTCAGTAGTCAAAATGGTCAACATTTCATTTGAGAAGAGAGGACCTGTACTTCCTGCACAAAAGGGGCCTTCTAGGGAGTTGATTCCTTGGAATTCATTTCACTTCGCTCAGCCATCCAAGCACTCAGGGGCCCCTCCGGCACTGTCCCCTCCACTGCTTTCTAGCTGCCATGAACAAAGCACCTTCTGTCACGTCCTTGCCTTGGAGCCTATGACTATGTTGAATTCCCTAAGCTTTGAGCTAAATATCTCCTTCTTTAAATGAGTGGTGTTTGGTATTATTTCAACATAAGGAAAGCTGGTGAATACAAGGAAAGGACAAACAGAGTCCTTTTGTAGAACATGGAGCCATTAGCTTTGGAGAAGGAATCTCAGGCACAAATCCTACACAATTTTCCCACATCTGCGATCATGGGTAGGTCAAGTTCAACAACTCTAATCTTCTGTGGCTTCTCAACTTTCAAATCGAGTAACAACTATTATAGTTGCCATTGTTACTCTGCCTCAGCTTGTTTCGTTTTTGAGACAGTCTTGCTATGCTAGACCAGGGTGGACTGGAAATTCTGAGCTCAAGTGGCCTCCTACCTCATTACCTCTAGGAGTGGCATCATGAGCAGGCCCAAATTTTTAACAGTGCCATTTGGGAGGAGCTGCTGAGTTCCCCTGTTGAAGGGAAAGTGGTTTGGAACTGCTCTGTGGTTTTGTGGAGACTATAGTGTTTAATAGGTCGGATGAAAAAAGGAGGGCAGGGGATTCCAGAAAGGCAATAAAGTGAGAAGGGGCTAACAGAAACCTCTTTTACAGACTTGAGAACCATCCCTTTGCGATGGTTCACAGACATAGAGCAAACACTGAGAACAGGCTCCTTGTAGCCTCTTCCCAGAAGCCACCTCAGACCTGCCAATCATACGTAGGACACTCTGGCACCAGACTAGGCTGGGAAGTGCAGTCGGTATGGCTGGAACCAGCAGGGCAGAGTAGTCATTGGAAGGACAGACTATACACTCAGTATGAGGCACTCCAGCAGGACTGTCAGAAATACCTAGTGCATCTCAGAGAAAAGTGGAGTGCAAGGTACAAGTCAGAGGCCAAGCAACCACATACCATGGCACAGAACCTTGTCAAGTTCTGTGTGAAATTCTGTGAATCACACCTATTAGGTAGGTAAACTCTTTTTTTTTTTTTTTTTTGAGACAGGGTTTTGCTTTGTAGTTCAGGCTGGCTCTGAGCTCACTATGTAGTTCAGGTAAGCCTGGAACTCAAGAAATCCTCCTTCCTCTGCCTCCCGAATGCTGGGATTACAGGCATGAGCCACTAAGCCTGGCATCTGTGGTATGTGGTACTGATTGCTGGTAGGTGTGAGCCGCTATGCCTGGTATTGTTGTATGTGGTTACCATGGGTCAAACTAGGGACCTTGCACTTGCTAGGCAGGTGCCAGAACCACTGAGCTAAATCTCCAGCCCAGGTAGGTAAACTTTTAAGAGGATGCATAAATTCTCAAAGATTACTTCTTTCAACTGCAAAATGGAGACATGCTCCCCGCCCCCATGGGATTGTCACGAGAATCAAATGAAAGGATGCCTAAGAGTTTGGACACAGTAAGGGACACACATTAAGATTTCTATTGAGGACACAGGGACCACAGTGACTTGATCCACATCTGCAAACATTCAAAAGAAGCTTTGTATAAATAAGTGTTGAACAAGATGAATCAGTATCCTTGATCTGTTCCACTTATAAATGAATCATCCACCCAACATTCTTCCCAAGGAGATACTATATCTCACACATACAAAATAGGCTTTATTTTGCCCTAAGCATTAATCAGAGAGATACTGTGCTGCTCCTCCTGCATCCTCTTGCACTCACCTTGAGCACTGAGACACAATGCAAGCTTTTTTCAGAAGGGTGTTGTTCATCTTGTTCTCTGGGCTGCTGCACCTGAGGCCTACTTGGAGGCTGCTTGAAATACCTCAAATACGGTTTCCAAAAACAAGGAGGAAATGCTTGTACCTCTTAATTAGTAATATCTATTGAGAACTCTCTTCTGTGGAGAATTTTACCAAAGCATGTTCGTATCTGTTATTTGTTTAAACTCGCAACTGAAACAGAGCTGGAATTACTGTCTTTTCCAGTTTTGGCACTTCTCATTATTTTTCCTCAGAACCTGGGCGAAGGAATTAACTTATTTGCCCAAAGGCTTATCCCTAGTATGCTAATATTTAGAAAAAGTAAATGAGCTACTCTGCAAGGAATCTAGGCAACTGACCCAAGCAGTCCTTTTTTTTCCTTTTCCTTATCTTCCTCTTTCCCCTTCCCCTTGCTTTGCTTTCTCCTAGTCTTTTTCTAGTAATTTTTCACAATCTCAGCACATTTTTATGTCATCCATCCGGAGCTCTGAAATTCAACAGTAATGCAATTACTAAAAGTCTCAGAAAACAAAGCATAGTGGTCATTGTTTTTGTATTATGCCAATCCTACCTAGTATAAGTAGTTAACAGAAATCTAGCTTTCATTAATCAGGCAACAACATGTTGGCTAAATTAAGTTGTTAACAGACCTTAAATGTTGGAGGACATATTTGCAGACTTACGTTGGCATTTTTTGCCTTTTAAGTATATTACCTTATAATCATCTCAGTATAAAACACCTCTGAACTGTACAAACCAGCCATAACTTGAAAACTAAAATTGGAACCTTCAAAACATATTACTGCAATTAAAATTTAATAACTGGAAACTTTTCCATTTAGAAAATACAGGAAGTTATAGAGAAGAAATCTTTATTGAGGACTTTATTTTCACACAGAAATGATGATATTTCATGAGGCGAACCTCTAGGAATTGCAAGCAAACATGACTATAACAGAATTAAGATAGATTAAATTATTTCTTATAGATTTGACATCATCAAATGTACCAAATTTCTGAAAAGCAGAACTATTTGTAGTACTTTTTCCCCCTTATGTTTTACATTCTCTAAGTCTTCCATCTTCCTTACTGGTAGCATTTTTATTAACATGGAATTCCTGTAGAACACTGCAGTATAGTATTATGACAGGTGTGCCATTAATTATTGTTTTGTCCCATGTAAATCTGCAGTGGAAGGGCACATAACATTGCAAGTCAATTTAAAACATCAAACTTTTTTTTTTTTTTTTTTTTTTGAGACAGGGTCTTACTTTGTAGTTCAGGCTGGCCCTGATCTCACTATGTAACCCGGGCAAGTCTCAAACTCAGCAATCCTTCTGCCTCTGCCTCCCAAGTGCTAGGATTACAGGAATGAGCCACCATGCTCAGCATTGTGGTTGTGTGGAATTGACTGCTGGTAGGTGTGAGTCACCACCTCTGACATTGTGGTATGTGGTTACCAGGGGATTGAACTCAGGACCTTGTGCTTGCTAGGCAGGTGCCAGAAACATTGAGCTAAATCTCCGGCCCAACATCAAATAGTCTTTGACATTTTTACAGTAGCTAGACTCACTGAGTAATAATTCTTATGTACCTCTCATACTTGGATTAAAGAAATTGGTTGAATAATATGTTTTTAAAGCTCTATAGGCATGAAACAGAAACAAAGTACTATCCAAGGCAACTGAAGTATCTGTCTTTAGGTATGTTAACCCCAATTATCTCACTGCACATTTAAAATGGAAGCTGCACATCCTCCCTGAAGAAAAATGGGCAAAAGATTGTTCTACTTCTGTTTTCATATTCATCCCCATCTAAAGTGAATTTCTCTAATGTGCATTCCTTCTGGACTGCAAAATCCCAGCACCAGCAGTCATCAGCAAAATCTAAACAGAAACAGTCGGACATGTACAGATGCTGATGAGGACAACAGGTGTGCTCCACTACTGCTTCAAAATGGCATCTAAAATCAAATTGTTTCACTTTGTCACCTTCTAGAAGAAGAGCTCCATGAGAGAACTCATTCACACACTGCCTAAGGAGTGCTTGTTAAACAAGCACAAGTTTCACATAAAAGACCGTTGCCTCCATTAAGTAATCATGTCACTTCACACAATTTTAACCTGAGTTCTATGCACCCCAGATCAACACTGGTACTAACTTCACCACTAATTTAAGATACTCATTTCGAGTTGTGAAATATGAAGACATCTGTAAGAAATTTAACTTTCCTTCTTTTTCAGTGCTGGGGATGGAGCCCACAAACCTTGAGCACCCTAGGCAAGCACTGTGCTACTGAGCCAAACCTTCAGCCTTGTGAAGATTTATTTATTTTATTTAATGAAAACAAAAGACAGTGGGCTGGGAATTTAGCTCAAGTGGTACTGCCACAACCTTGGACACACAAGAGTCCGAGTTCGGTCCCCAGTACCACACACACACACACACACACACACACACACACACACAAGCCAAATGTAACCTCATTCATAATCCACTTTTTTTTTTTTTTTTTTTTGAGACAGGGTCTCGCTTTGTAGTTCAGGCTGGCCCTGAGCTCACTATGTAGCCCAGGCAAGCCTCAAATTCAGCAGTCCTCCTGTCTCTGCCTCCTGAGTGGTGGGATTACAGGCGTGAGCCACCATAGCCGACACTGTGGTACATGGTATTGATTGCTGGTGGGCGTGAGTCACCAAGCCCAGCGTTGTATGTGGTTACCGGAATCGAACTCAGGGCCTTGCGCTTGCGAGGCAGGGGCCGGAACCACTGAGCTAAATCTCCGGCCCTCATAATCCACTTTTGAAGACAAATTCTTACACTCAAGGTTTTAGCTTGTTATCACCACTGCAATGAAATTATGGTCCACAGCAACCAAATTTCCCATCACATAATCCTGCGCTTCGGGACTGTACTCCCAATCTCACTGAAAACACTATAAACAGAACATGACTTCCTGTATGTGGAAACAGTTCATGATTTTTCACAAAAGTTGCATTTGGCGGGCCAGAGATTTAGTGCAGTGGTTCTGGCACCTGCCTAGCAAGCGCGAGGTTCCTGGTTCGATCCCCGGTAAACCACATACAACAATGCCATGAGCAATCAGTACCACATACCACAAAGCCGGGCGTGGTGGCTCACACCTGTAATCCCAGCACTCCGGAGGCAGAGGCAGGAGGATTGCTGAGTTCAAGGCTTGCCTGGGCTACATAGTGAGCTCAGGGCCAGCCTGAACTACAAAGCGAAACCCTGTCTCAAAAAAAAAAAAAAAAGTTGCATTTGGTTTCACTGGACAGGAAAAAAAAAAAACATTTAACTGTGCCCTTAAAAGACTTCTCTAGGCCAAGCATTTTCATTTTTGACACAAATTTTTGTGGATTTATGAAGTGATACTAAAAAGGAATATCTTGTTTTACTTCCATAGATGTACTTTAAAGATAATACTTGGGGACCGGAGGGTTAGCTCAGTGGTTCCGGCGCCTGCCTCGCAAGAGCAAGGTCCTGAGTTCGATCCAGATCCCGGTGACCACATACAATGCTGGGTGTGGAGACTCACGCCCAC